>JAGGAU010000395.1:0-13207 GCA_017657275.1 Termitomyces sp. T108
ATAGAGAATCTAAAAATAAAAATTGTCAACAATGCTCTTTGTGATTTGCACAAGTAAGTACAATCAAAGACCTTTCTGATTCCGACGTATAAGTATGTCCCCGACAACATCTCACATTTTTATCCTCTATTAACAGGGTTTTACTCAAGTTCACTGACCTATAATTGTGTGACGTTGGAATACATACAAAATCTGCAAAATCTTCGCCTAGGCCTCAAGCTGATATCCGTCTCGTCTACGTGCCTGGTATTATCAAATTCAATTGATGTGTCACTGTTTTCCGCGGGAACAATTTTCTCTCACTCTAATTCTTTAATTTTTCTTGTCCTTTGAACGGTCTCTGCAGCATACGACACTGCTCCTTGTGACTCGTACGCACTCGGTTCCAGTTGCTGCGCGTAAAGCCCTTATTCAAGTCCGACCAGTTAGCGCTGATCTCACAGCGACTTATCTGCTGCGTATATCACAATTTTGTCTTCAGCATTTGTCATACCCCGGGTATACATCCTGAACTCTTGCAAGTCTCCAATTGAAGAATCGTACCTCCCGTAATGGTGAATATCAATGGTACGCAGGTTTTTTCAGCACGACTGCCGTTAACTGACTTGAAGTAATCTATTACGCCAAGGGATTGACGTCCTTAGGAGCGTTCAAATTCTCTCACCAAACGCTCTTTATGGCTACATCCCTTCTAAAAGTGCTACTCTAGCGTTCATCATCCTCTTCGCCATTTCAACTGGTGAGAAAGACAACCTGGGTTTCGCAAAAGTTTTGAGCTATCTTCTTAATTGATACTCGTAACAGTGGTACATTTCGGGCAGGCGGTGTACACGAGGAATTGGTGGCTCATACCGACTATCTGCATCTGCGGTGGTTTAGAGATTGCTGGGTGGAGCGGACGCTTTTGGAGTCATAATCAGCCTACGAATTACTCGGCATACCTCCTTCAGTTGGTTCTTAACCCTATCACTCCTCGATGCTTTCTCTCACTACGATCGTACTTCCAGAATTTGTAGCACGATCATGGCACCGACGTTCTTGCTTGCCGCGAACTTTGTCATCTTCGGCCAGATCATCGAAAGGCTAGGCACTTCATACAGCCGCCTTCCCCCCAAGTGGTGTGAGTTCACCTTCAGGATCGTCACTGCATGAACATGTTTTTTCATTCCTCCGCTATCACAGACTCTATTCTCTTTATTACCTGCGTTAGTGAACAGTACCTACTTCCGCTGATTTTCTGAGAAACATCGTAGGATGTTATCGCGCTGATCATTCAAGGAACCGGAGGCGGCCTAGCTTCCGCGCACATCAAGACTAACCCTCAGCCGGTGCGCATACCACTGGCACAACAAGTCTGGTCCTAACGCTTGCATGCTTCATAGGGTGCCAACGTCATGCTTGCTGGTATCTCCTTCCAGCTGGGTATGTCCATCCTTTCTCCCCTTCACCCTCTGACTGAGTATCCTATGACAGCGGTCATCGTCGTCTACTCTTTCCTCATCGCCGAATTCTTCGTGCGTTATTCGGGAAACAAGCCCTTCCGCAGGCCGAATCTATCCAGTGAATCACTTCCCTACCCGAAACCGATGACGACAAAAATCGTGATCATGTCTCTCGGTATCTTCCTCTGCACAGTGTGTCTCTTCATTCGGTCCGTCACTATTCAAAAGCTCTATTTCTTCATGAGGTTATCTTATGATTTCATTGTAAATAGATCCGTATACCGTGTGATCGAGCTCGCGGATGGTTGGCTGGGGCGTGTTATTCGCACGGAGGTGTACTTCAGTGTGTCATTTCTCACTTTTCCTCTTTGTCTCTGCGATTCATTGTGTCTCCTTGTATCTGCCAGACGTTCTCGACGGAGTCATGATTACCCTCGCAATCTACACCTTCAACGTCATCCATCCCGGATACTTCCTCGCTGATGACGACGCTAAGGCTTCTGAGAAAGGACGCGGCGTATATTGAGTTCAATCCCTGTGCCGTAATCACCTATATCTATATTTTGTACCCTCATCATTTGTACTTGAGTATTCATCGTGTCGTCTAAATATAAGAATTCTGCATGTCTCATTTGCATCCACGTTCTTCATGAACACTTGAAGGAGGCATTGAAACCGTTTGGAGGCACGAAATATAATGTACATATGATATGCTTTATTAATGAATTAGAGATTGCTCGAAATTTCGCATAGAACTTCGAGCAAGAAGAGAATTACAGTAGTATTCTGGAGTTAATGTATACATGAGTAAGGGGAAGTAACGGGAAAAAATGGAGCAAAAACACGCATAAAAATGGTCAACCAAAGTCGGGAAGAACAGGACAAATACGTGGGAAGAGAGTCAAGGGTACATATATAGTACCGGGCCTAAAGGATTAAATAGGAGGCGATGACCATGCCAGAACTCCAAAGAGGAAACAAAGGTCTGTCGAAGCGTGTAATTACAACCAATGAGGACAGGGGTAAAGCAGTGATGGAGTGATCGACAATGTACGGCGTTAATTTGTAGTATCATGGAATGTGATTGCTTGATGACAAAGGAAACTGACGGACTCAATGTCCAAATGACGTCGTGAATAATGTTCGTGAGATCCAGATAGAAGTTTAAAAAGAGAGGAGGCAAGGTGTCGTGAACATACATAGGAATCAAGTACAAAGAAGCAGAGAAACATGTGTTTTTCGGAGCGATGATCGAACAGCAGGGATTCGCAGATAGATAGAAGAAAGCTGGAAGACAGGTGATTAGAGCATAACGTTGACACATTCGCGATAAGCCTTACATTATAATTCATGAATTGCTGTTATCCTCAGCAAATGACACAACCACAACATCCTGCACCTTCAGGCTCATCGTCGTGCGCTCTATCTGCATTTTGCGAAGCTGCGAAAACGTATTCGTTTCCCCTTTCGAAGAGTAATGACGCAAGTTCTCACCGTCATTTGGCCTGTTCTTACGCTTCTTTTTTATATCTGGCTCGTTCTGAGCAGCGAATGGTCTGATGGACAGGTGTACAATCGTATGTGTGGGTGCAGAGTTCGTTTGCGGAGTATAAGTGGGGAAATTCAATTCTATTGTCGTTAATAAACGATGGTTCCAAAATAACACAAAGATATTGATTGTCCTACGTGATAGAGTTTCATCGTCTTGCAGCATCCTGCCGAGGTACAACACTCGGAGGAAAGAAGGCGCAGTAGGTCGCTCATCCTCCCAATCTATGCTAGATTAGGAAAATCTTAGAGGGGTCAGAGGTGTTAGAGCGGACCTGACGGCCATGAATTCCAGACGAGTTCCTTAAGCCTCCCCACCGTCGTTCCAGGTTCAAAACACATTGTCCTTCTCTTCCCCGAGATTACCAGAAAAGTGAGGTAGACCTGCGGTGTTTGCGGTACAGGTGTCTCTGCAGGAGCATCATTCGGGTCCTCAGCCTTCTCTTCCATTGGGCTTGACACCTGTTTCGGCTCATGCAACACAGATTCTATTGCCTGGGTATCTCCTGACCGCGCACTGTTGGATCCATGGATCGTGTCGAACTGTGTCATCGATGTGCTGGCAGAGTTAACCTGGGAAGTAGCGTCCATAGCAACGTAGGACCGTGATGGGAGTTCAAGCGATGCCACAGCTCAGCTCTTGGGCGGTTTTCGTCTTGTCACGTCGTCGTCGTCGTTGTCTGCCTCGGGCTCGTCGTCTGCGATGAGCGTAAAACAGCGACTGTAGTGAGACGGGGGATCGAAGCAGAGTTCGATCAGATTTCTCGTGGGGTATTTATAGGTACATCGGAAGTGGATTTACACCTAAATTCAAAAAAGGGTGAAGCCGTCAACGCCACAACCTTGCAGACGACCCTGCTGTTAGAAATCGAGTTCTCATAAAGTTAACGAGTTCGACGGGGCAACTGTGCGTACGACAAGCTCGCTCTCCTGAGTGCTCGTTGCTCTGTGTTGTAATTAGTCCAGGCGCTTATGGCAGAGTCCTCCCACGTGTTTCAACCCATCACAAATTTGGTGCTATCACGGGGACCTCACGCTAAGAAACCTTGAGGATCCTCTCAATACTTCGGAGGCTGTCTTCGCCTATGATTTCCAACGGAAGAAGTGGGTAATCATGTCCCATAGGAAAACAAATGTCTTACATCGGATCGAGCCCCTGGTCGAGACTCGGGTCTCACAGGCCTGTCGACATGAGATGATGTCCTCGACAAGGCGTCTGAAGAAACGTCCGAAAGTCCCAGTAAAGTGGCTGATCCCCGTGGAATACTCTGGGGATCTCCTTATCTCGCGCCCCTCTTCCGGTCCGAGAGATTTTGTTAGATGGGCTCACTAAGGCTTACCCACGTCCCCGTGGCCGCATAGAATCTGACAGATCCAATTCACTCTTTTATCATCTTCGGCAGAAAACTCCCAGGTGCAGTCCTGGTCTTGACATGACGCACGCTTCGCCCGTTTTGTTGTAACTGGGACAAAAAAACCTGACACGTGAACGTTGTGGAAAAGGCTGTTCCTTTGTGTGGTGTGTGACCAACAGTCAATCAGGGACATGGTGATATTTCGCAACTGTTCTGATCAAAAGTTTTCAGGGAGGATGGGAAGGTATGAATATACAAAATACACGGGAATGGTAGTTACACTAGTGGTGGACAAAGCTGTAAGCATAAGACGATAGCGAGTCTGCGTGAATTTTAGTAAATCATCACATGAAGAAAGCATGAATAGAAACGAAAAATGATAATGGAGATAGGTGGTGTCGCTTGTAATGTAGACCTCGCAAGGTATTTTTATAAATAGAAGGGTATAAACCTTGAGGAGCAATGCAGAGGCAATGTGATGGGTCAATATCTGAAGACGGGGGTCGGCGACGTGGTACACCGAAGAATGAGTGTAAGCACCACTGCACAAAAAAAAGGGAAAGAGTCCAAGTGCTGGGGTCCTTCGGGAGTCAAACATCAGGAAATATGTTCGTCGCGGCGTATAACTACATCGAAAAGAAAAGGGCGATACTTGTGCGAGGCTCGTATATTCTCGCTCTCGCTCCTGTCCTTTTTGGCCTACTAGCCTGGAGAAGGGAACACAGATCGACTGCAATGCATGGTCATGATTGGAGGACTCGACGGAAGACTTTGCGCCGCGATTCTCGGGGTCATGATTGATGAAGTCATAATTCGGATTCCACCTCCCTTCCCGAGTTCTTCAAGGAACACCGACGATCCGCGGCGCGTAGTGAACTGATCAATATCATGCGATTCTTCCGCTGATATCTGTGTGGAAATCGTGAGTCCATTTACCACAGGTGTATCCGCAGCACGAGAGTGATATTCCGAGAGCTCATTGTCGAGGTCGCGTTCGTTTCGTATGTGACGGTAGACAAACGTCACCAGGACAAGGAGGTTGCACATTAGAAGGGTCACTGCCGCCTGTCTTTCGCCTGAGTCGAGCACGGAAACAGGGCCGAATCACGAGACTCACCTCGAGGTTGGTGGTTAAACCATAGAGTGGAATGTTATCTCCCATCGCGTAGATCACACGAATCGTGCAGACGCTGATTGTACAGATAGTGGTCACAAAGACGGCGCGGATCATGTAAAGCGGAGCCTTTGGAAGCCTCGTGTGCCTCAGTATGAACAAGGGAATTGCGACGAGCAGGACGTTTGACACGATGTCGGCTATTTTTCGGGCACATCATTAGTTTTTTCATCAAAAATGCAGATGATTGCATTATGGGAATCACACGTACTGCATAACTTAAATATGTTGACAGCATGGCCGAGGCTGCAGTCAATCCACACGTGTTGGCGGGCGCAGACGTAGTTCTTGAGAATGAGCATTATCACGATGTTGAAGAAGAAGATCCACGTTAACAAGTACACGAAGGATCTTGTTCGTCCACTAGGAAGGACTCGGAGAATACTACATGCGATGCTTATCCTGGATGCCCTGGAGCGAAGGCTTTGATTAATCTTGCTATAATAACAAAACAACAATTTGAAAGGAAGTGCACCATATCGTGCAGGTGAATGCCATGGAAGCAGCCTCATAAACACCCTCCTGGATCTTGATCGGGAGAGGGTCGTTTTCCATAGCCTGTTCTGAATGCAGACGGTCAGAGATATCATCACCGTCCGTCCTCAAGTCGTGATACTTACTGTCGATACGAAAACGAATACACGCACATACGAAAACGATCGAGTCAAAAAATGCAGCCGCAAATGCCCACCAGTCATCCCAAGAGAATTGTCTCCGCCACCTTCGCTGCGCCAAGCGAAACACAGTCGCAACAATGGCCAGGCTATGGAAGACCGTTGACAGGGCTACCCCAGATTCTCAGCCCGAGAGTAACCCGTCAAATAGTCGGTGCCTTGGCTTACCTGTTATGACAACCGTAGTTTTCGACGACTCCCTTGTTGCCGACGCCATTGATACTAAGTATCCTCCACACCAGCGGGGACATGGAACGCCCAGTGGCAGTGGCTAGTACGAGGAATGGGGAGAACAACGTTGTAGGTGTTGAGAGTCTGAGTTTTTGTTGATACATGGGTGCAGCATCATCCGCAAGAGCGAGCAAGAATAGAATTGGACAGGGTCGTGCAAGGGTCGTGCATGCTAAAAGCCGTTGGAATCAGGGTAGATGCATGGGGATGGAGAGAGTAACGTTACATATATGAGCATCACGTGGAATGTCAATCATTCGACCTTGTGTTCCGAGCCAACAAGAGAAATGATGTTGTTCTAGGTCGATTTAGGTCGATTCAGATAGTATTTCGAGACTGTAGGAGGAGAAGGAGTATGATTGTTTGCATGAAATTTGATGTGGTTTGCAAGGTCTGCTGGGTATGTCAAGTCGCCCAAAAAAACTGTTTGTACATAGCTGCTACGTACCAGTATTCTTGAAGGATCTGCAGAGAAACTTCCGCTTATCCTCGGCTAAGGTTTTGGAAAATCCGGAAGGAAATGATTGTGAACACTATTCGCGCATTGATTTCTACGTGCGTCTTCGATGTATGAATCGAACGAATACCGACGGATATCTCGAAAAAATGTCGTCACCGTTGTCCGGGAGGTTTGAGGCCAACGTCATACCTTTTGACCCGTCCTTGCAACTAATTTAGCGTCTTTTCGTTAACCGGTTTACATCTTAGCTTGAGCGACTTCAGGACGGGAAACAACATTCTTCCACGATCTGAAGGAAGCCATACGCTGCCTCGCAACTGTCTTCTCTGAAGAACTTCCAGGATGAATCAGAGGTCCACAATAAAGGACGCAAGCTCCGGAGCATTACAAAAGCCGGACCGAATCAAGATTAGCGACTATCTCACGATAAAACGGCTGAAGGGGGGGGACATTCGTTTGACTTGTGATGGGTTTCGAGGAAGTGACGAATTGCAAAACATCATCTAAATGTAAAAATTTGAATGAGATTGCTGGTCGTAATTCCAGGACGCTGAACAACTTGAAGTGGGTCCGAGTTGAAGGACTTCCTGACACGAGATACTTTATCTCTCTGGCAGGCCCCTAGTGATCGAGTCACACCAAACGTAGTTCTTCCATGCCAAGCTTTATAAAGATAGAGATATGCGACGTCTATCATGAAGATCTTTTGCCACCGCCGTGTGGAGGAGGCCATGTGATTCGGAAGAAGCAGACGTCCCTCGAAATAAAAAGAACGCTATCGGAACATAGAGCCAAAACTGGTTGATTCGCACAAGATGTCCAGAGGATCTAGGCATTTCGCTCTGTGGGGTTAACGATCCTGTGACCCCGTCTTCGTTTTGAAAGCATGTTTGTCTTATTCGCGTCCAGAAATGTTTAATCATCAAGTTGTAAGCTTCTCCTGCTCGACGTCAAAGTTTCGAAGACCCTGCGCGATGATAGGATGTGGGTGACACACGGGGACTGGGTACTGATGTCCCACTGTAACGGTGGAAGACGTTGCATGCAGGGGCAAATTGATGTTCGAGAGTCAGAAGGATGATCATTGCTAGTGCCCAGCTAGGGCTCGACGGTGAAGATATGTGTGAACCCGAGGTTTGGTGTCGTTGATGGCGCGATGCAGTGCCTCTAGAGGTAAGATCAAGTTTAAGAAACCCGTTACGTTTTTTTTGGTGAACCTGTGGTTGTGTCAATTTCCCGGAATCCTAAGTAAGTATGGACGAATCGACGATATATTGAAAGGATGATTACTTACATGCACTCAGGCGGAAAAAAGTAAATAGATAATAATGTTAGTGATAGATTGGTACCAGTAGCAAAAATCTCGTCAATGAATTGCCAAAAAATCACCGTGCCTCCTGAACTGATGCCAGTGCATTCTCCGACTTCTTCTTCTTGCATTCTGAGCGCACTTGCCTGCGATTATGCAGTCCCGCCACGCAGTATACATAAGCACGACGAAGGACTGACCCTCGGGGCTCCCCGTCGTCCGAGGATTTGTATCCCGCCACGCAAGTGGATTAACAGCGGGGGTTGCAATACCTTCCTCAGTTACATGGGGCAGCCCGTTACCGTCCTTCATTCCAAGAATCCCTCTCATTCCGTCCGCCCAGTCGATATACTTCTGTCCACATGCCCCTGGTTGAAGGATAGCCATACGATATACTACAGAGGCTAACATTGAGCTGCCGGAAATCTCGCCAAAGCCGTGGCCAGATGAATCGTCATCGTTGATGTAATTCCGCACCAAGCCGCCATCCAGGGAGGACAAAACAGCTCCTTCGAGTATTTCCATAATCCGTTGCGTGAGGTCGTAAATTGCCTCTGATCTCCACGTTGCATTTTCTGCTACGGGAGCTTTCATAACAGTAGCGAGGACTCGCGTCATCCCAGCTGCGGCCCATCCGTTTCCTGTTGCCCATATGCCTGTATCTTGGCTTTTAGGACCTATGATGTGTTCCCAAGCGCCTTGATAAGGCATTGTGGTGTTGGACTGGAGGATTTGGCGGTAGTACCCGCATTGCTTGACGGCTTCTTGCAGGAGTGTCTCATTCGAGACGTCAGCTGCGTAATACGCGAGGAATGGTGGTGCCATATAAACGAAATCCGCCCTACATGGTAGACATGTCAGAGGCACTACACGTAGACCGCAAGGCCAACATACCATAGTTCTGCCGTAGAAACCCGGTGAGATATTGCACCGTTCCAGAAACGAGGTGCAGAGTTAACGATGAAGTCGACCGTCTGCCTCGCAACCTCCGTATACTGCGATTCGGTCTTCCCAAGTAGCACGGCGCTGACACCCAAACTCGCCGGATCACCCACAGCTCCTTCGCCATTCGACAAGCCGTTTTTACCGTGCCTAAGTGCGATCTTGCTCGCAGCGTATGTCAAGGACGTTACATTTTCTTTGGGTACTGTCGGGACGGGAAACGGCGTAGGGCCAAAGACTGAGAGACTGGGGTTGTATAGTTCAAGAAGAGCCTCTGAGACAGTACCATACTCCCATTAGTGAGACGGGAGAGATTGTGCGAGAGAGGCTACTGTTTGAATGTCGAAACCAGGGGAGAAGGGGAATGGCTCAAGGGATAGGATTTGACTAGTGAGATTAGTAAAGTTGATAATAGACCTTGTGAAAGCCAGCATGAAACCAAAGGAACGATTGTGCGAAAAGATGCTTCGCTTGGTTAAATCTTCATTGGGTTGATTTTAAGCAACATACAGTAGCCGGTTATGTAGAACTAAAACACGCTTATACCCGCGTAATCACGCCTCCAAACACGGTGATGGTCGGCTCTAGAAGATCATCAGAACTAGGAAATCTGGACGGAGTCCGTCACAAGCCAGAGGAGGGATTGTTCCATTGAAAGCCATTTTCGCCCTTGAGATACGATGATATGTCGTCAGGTCAGCAGTAGAAACTCTCAAGATGTGGATAAGGTCCTCGTCTCCACCACTCGATAGAAAAGGTCAGATGTGGCAGTGCAGGATTAGTCGCCCAATCAAATATTTGATATTTGTTTCTAGTGGACCAAAGACAGTTAAGTCGCACCCAAAATCAGGAAAAAACCAAGAAATCACGTGACATATGAAGGATGACATCTACAACCACGTGCTCGACGCACTCTATCAGAAGATGCAGGTGGATATTATGAAACGGGATATAAGGGGTCAAAGCATGGAGTAAGAAAGCGAAACCCGAAGCTTGGGGTATATCCAACCCATGTTCAAGCCTTTTTACCACCAATGAAAATCCAAGAAAGAGTAATGAGTATCCGGATCCCGACTGAGATACCTAACGCAGACGGCGAACCAAGTTTGCCTAAGAGAGCGCGACCCGCGAAGGCGCCCAAAAAGAGCGAAACGGCAGCGATTAGTCTATGGTCGCGCGATTTGACCTTTTGGCGGAATTTAAACAGGCGAGGATCAGAGACGAGTTCAACCCAAACAGTCGTTAGGACGACTAAAAACCAAATAAAATGAAAAAGGGGTTGAGCGGAAGACAGACGATACGACGTACTAGTAGTTCCAAATTGGGTGTTTAGCCTTTTCCCCAATACACCTTGAACCCCAAGACTTGCACTCATGAAAGCAAGCGCAACAAATGATAAGGCGTTGTTCCAACTCGGGTCTGCCCTCGTATCGGCAATGCTGAGCTCCCCACTTTGCCATAAGGTGACTGCCGAACCCATGCTAAGCAGCGCCTGGAGGAAGGTCCCTGCAATGAGCCAGATGCGTTTCAATGGCCCTATTCGGTCGCCCAAACGTCCAACAGACGCGCCCAATTGGAAGGCGATGAGCGAACATAAAGCTTGTTGGTCAGCTCTATGGAACGTCATATCCCTAAATCCTTTCGGGCCCTCAAAAAGACGTGCAAGTGCTATCGCCAGCTGGATACGCAAGGCGTAAGTGAGAAAATTTAATGGGACAGGGCTTCAGGTCGCACCTGCGCAAAATTTCCCGTTTGGAAACCGCACCAGACGTATATAGAAGAGAACGAGATGACATCTCTAGAATTCGTATGTGATGTATGAGCAACTCGCGTTTGAGCTAGAAGACGGGTTGACACGCACATGTATCCCGTCATGAAACAGAAGGCAGCCAATGGGCCCGTCGACTGCGCTGGGTCTACTTCCGAGTTGAGATAAGTCCAGAACGACGGCGACGGAGTCGGCGATGGCCCGCACTCGACATCCTCCTTGTTGCTCATCGTGTTGGAAGACGAAGAGGATAGTACAGCATTGGATGAAAGTTGTTTTTCAATTTCCGAAGCGGTTGCTGCCACATCCGATGCCATTCTTCTCAGGACTCGGTTGGCTTCAGATGTCTTCAACAACGGTCTGGATGATGAGCGATGAGTTGGATCGGTAAACCACTGAGAAAGCTCGCACCGGGTCTTCACTTATATACACTTATGCGCACACGATGCTAAAAACAGGGATGTCTTGGGCCGACACTTGGCTGCTTGGCGCCGGGATGATGAACTTTGTGGGAACTTGGTGACCAATGGCATCCCGTTCCGTACTCGGAGAGCCGTCAATTATGGTAGTTGCCTACATAATATCTCGACAATATCTGGGTACAACAGCCTGCGTTTCTTTGTGGCCGCTTTAACGCCTAGGAAAACGCCGTGGCATTCTTGGCGGCCGAGAACACTCTTTGTTCTTTTGGTATTCGATTCGACAATCCTTGTATACAAATGCATTCCAAAGGTAACAGAAAAAGTTTGACGGTTATCATTTTTGCTTAAAGTGTCGACTATACAAGTTGTGAGCAAGTGCTCTCTACACGCTGGAGATTAAACTTTGCCAAGACACGTTATGCAACACGTGATGGGTGTAACCAGTGCCCAGTGCCCAGCTGGATGCTTTAAAACTTTCGACAGCCAAACCGTGACTCTCGTCCAAGAAATGATATTGAGACCTGCTTAATAGGACCACGCCAGACCACAGCATAGTGACAGCTTGGCCATAGGATTATCTGCATCTTCTGACCTACAACGCACCTTCCTCCGTAACTCAGAGCAAGGGATCTCCCAAAAAAGTAACACGCATCGGGTCAATTTTTTCAAGAACAACTGAGTATGTACATCAGTATCATTCCTTACAGGCGGAGGTCGGCGCGACTCACATGGCTATGAGCAAAGTTTGCCGCTCCGCTCGGCAACCACTTATTCAAGTATCCATTGACGCATGGTTTTTCAACCAAGTTGATAGCAGCGACCAGAGAGTAATAAACCATCAATCATACTCAATGATTACGAATTATTTTCCCTCCGCTCAAGTTCTATTATCCTTTATTATACAAAATGTCATCACTGACAAAGGAAGCACAGAAAAGAGGTAATTGCTGATATATCATTGCGTCGATGTTTGCAAGAAACCTGACTTTTGATTGGTAGTGATATAGAGGCTACTACTGAATCGGGTCCAATCATTAAGACAGAGTCCATGCAACTGCTAAGACTGTGTTCAAGTCAGATAATCTCTCCAGTACAATCGTTCCTATATCCGAAGTACAGTTATGAGCTAATATGCGACGGGAGGATAATCGACGCACGGTTATGTCATAGAAAGATGCCCAGATCATTGCTGTAAGTGATACTTGAACCGGGAGATTCGTAAAATTTGAGCGCAGTGCTTGCTTTAAGGAGTTTACTTGAGCCATCAAGGCCTCCTTCTGGTCATTGTAAGCTCCTATCCTTATCTTAATACGCGACCCATGCCTTCGGCATGGGTCCTGCGTAGCTCATTGGGGGCTTCGCCTCCAAACCCCCCCCAACTCAAGGCTTCATTCCAGCCTCAACCTCACTTCGTTCAATTAAGGCCTTGTAGGGCCAACTCAAGGCTAGATCCTGCCCTAAACTTACTTGACTTGTTCACTTTACATTCATGCTTGATTATCACTACAATATTTGTCATTCAAATCTAAAGTATATCCTACAAAAAATAAAGATATATATGTAACTAATTCTATCTACACATTTAAACCATTCAAGATCTCTTGATATACAATATTAACAGTTTTATGAGTTGTATTGTCTGGCAACAAAATCACTTTAATCCTGTTCCCTGATGTGCATCTGGAAAGGGCTACATAAAGTTGTCCATGAGAAAACACAGGTGACCTAAGATTCAACTCAACATGTTTGACTGATTGCCCCTGAGACTTGTTGATAGTCATAGCAAAACATAGTCAAACTGGAAACTGTCTTCTGTGCAATGGAATAGGCAAATCCTCCTCAGAAGCATCAAGATTGATCCTTGGAATCAAGACAGTAGAAC
>JAGGAU010000396.1:0-13182 GCA_017657275.1 Termitomyces sp. T108
ACCCAGAAGGGGCGGTTGTTGTCGGGGAACATGAGGACAGGTTTGGAGGTGACAGCGGACTTGAGGGCATTGAAGGCCTGGTGCTCCGACTTGCCCCAGGTCCACCCCACATCCTTTCCAGTGAGATCAAACAGTGGCCGTGCATGGTGAGAGAAGTCCTGGATGAAGCACTGGTAGAAGTTGGTGAACCCCAAGAAGGCTTGCACCTCCTTCTTGTTCCAGGGCACTGGCCATTGGGTGATGCCAGCCACCTTCACTGGGTCCATCTCTGCCGTCCCCCGGGATATGACCAGCCCCAGGTACTCAATCCAGGTCTGCTCAAACTTGCACTTCTCTGGCTTGAGGTAGAGTTGGTGCTGGTGGAGACGTTCCAGGACCACTCTGGTGATGCGGCGGTGCTCCTCCAAGGTTTTGGTGTAGATGAGGATGTTGTTGAGGTATATGCACACCACACCGTCTGTGATCAGGTCTCAGAAAATGTTGTTAATCATCATCTGGAAGGTGGCGGGACTGTTGGTGAGCCCAAAGAACATTACCAGGGGCTCAAACAGTCCATGGTTGGTCCGGAATGCTCCCTTCCACTCATCTCCTTCCTGGATGCACACATTGTTGTAGCCCCACCGAACATCCAACTTTGTGAAGTAGTGTGCACCTTGGAGGTTGTTAATGAGCTTGGCAATGAGTGGGAGGGGGTAACGGTTCTTGACAGTCATCGCGTTGAGCACGTGGTAGTCCTGGACCAATCAGAGGGAGCCATCCTTCTTTTTGATGAAAAACACTGGTGAAGCCATTGGAGACTTTGAGGGACAGATGCGTCTAAACTCAAGGTTCTTCCAGAGGAATGCATCCAGCTCGTCCTGTTCCCTTGGTGCAAGCGGGTAGACCTTGCAGTTAGCAGGCTTTGCATCAGGCATCAGTTCAATTGCATGGTCCCACTGCTTGCGCTCCGGGAGGGAGTCAAACGAAGCCTTGGAGAAGACATCCTCAAAGTCGTGTAGGTGGTCGGGGACCACGTCTCGGAAAGCCCAGGGTTGAGCGTTCATTGCAAAGGCCTGGGCCAGCCGCTGGGAGGTGGTCTGGCTGGCCCGGATCTCCTCTGTGGAGAGCGGTGTCCTTAAAGTTGTGGCATAGATGCAATCTCCTACCTTGATGACATCGTCTGGCTGCTCCAGGTCCTGGGCAAGTTGGAACTCCCTCTCACATTCTTCTTCCCTTCTGGAGTTCCTGCCACCATGCCTGTCGTCCTCATAGAGGGCCTCTCTATGAGGGAACACCAGAGGTGGTGGGTCCAGCAGGTTGAGGTCCGTGAAGGGAAGGTGTCCTACCCAACATGCCCAGATAGCTGCGCGTTTCCACATAGCGGTGTGCCACTCCTTCCTCAATTTCTCTGCACAAGTGGTGCAGCGCCAGGGGCAGCGGCTCATCCTCACCTCTCCATTGGTCCAGTCAATCTCCAGGTTGTGCTCCCGGAGCCAGTTAAAGCCAAGGATCATGTCCTGCTTCCCTAGGCTGGTGACCACAAAGGTGGCTCGCTCTGCATGGGATTTGTACCAGAGGATGAGGTCTACTACCACGTGGATAGACCCAGCTTCATTTGGGGTACCATCAATATTGTACACTGGGATTGGGGAGAGGAGGGGTCTGGTGGTGAGCCGGTGACGTTTTACGTAGTCAGCGTCTACAAAGAGCCCCATTGCTCTGGAGTCCAAGAGAGCGACAACACTCTGGACTTGTTGCGTGTCCGTGGTCTCAACTTCCATGTTGAGCTGGAGCAAGTTGGTGGATGGGGTTGAGGCCACTACATAGCGGCATGGGAGGCAGCGCTTTCAGGCTGGGAGTCGGGGTCTTTTTTAGGTGGAGGTTTTGGGTACGTCTGAGGGGGTGCTTACGGCTGGCGGTGCAGGGGAGTCATTAGAAACTGTATTGGTCTCTTCTACTGACTAAATTCTTGCTTAGTGCCCATGTGTACTAACCATGCTTGCATTTTAGCACTGTCAGGTTCTCTGTCATGCCCAGTGCAAAAAGCACCTACGTTTTTTTTAGTTTCAAGTTCTCATGCTTTCTGCCAGGCTTGTAGTGCTGGAAAAGCATTGCTCTTGGACTTAAGTGGGATTGACCAGACTATGTTTGAGAAATCATCAACCAAATCCATGACATATTTGTTGCTAGTACATGATTGTACACTCATAGGGCCCGCTAGATCTAATCAGACTATTTGTAGTTTCTCCACAGCCTTATGCCCTTTCTCCCACACTTTGGGTACTGGTGATCATGTCTGCTTTCCAAGAATGCAGAGGTCACATTTTGGTTGGTCAAGGAGGGATGCAGAGGGCCTACCTGGGAACAGGCCTGCATGCACCATGGTTGCAACTACTTGATAATTGGCATGCCCAAGTTGCCAGTGCCAAGTGTCTAGTTTCACTGGGTGTTGCATGGATAAGGTGTGTTCTGCAAAGGCGTTCTGGAGGTAAGCATGTACAACTGTCTTCATGGTATCAATGGTTCTAAGGCTAGTAGTACGCCACTGTTTTGGTTGAGGATAGTCACTCCTTTCATGTCAAAGGTAATGGACATGTTCATGAAGATGGCTAGTACGCTTATGGATATGAGACAGACATTTGATTTTGAGATGTATAACACATTTTTGAGTATAATCTTAGCCTTGCCTTGTATGTGTAGGTGGATTTGACCTATTTCCATGGCCATGATCAATGTGCCTCCTATTCCTTTGACTGGGCAAGGGTCTATAGCTCTTAGTGTGACAAAGTCTGAGATGCAGGGAGATATATGTACTGTGGTGCCTGAGTCTATGTAGAAATGTTTCTCAGTGAGTGAAACTAGTAGTGTCCTTTCAGCTTGGTTCAGTAGAGCTATAACTGTTGTTGCCAGGATAGACTCAAAATGTCCTGTGGTGTGTTCATTCCAGTCAATGGACATGTGGGGTTCATCATAAAGGTCATTCTCTGCAATGAATCCTTGGTATTTAAAGAACTCAGTGGATTCTGCAGATGCAAGGCCAGTGAAACTGGTTGGTTTGGGTGCAATGGTGTTGTTAAGATGAATCTTCTGGAGGTTTGACACATTTATGAAGTATGCTTGTCTGTCTGCTCCTTTAACTGCAATACTGTTTTTGATCAAGTTTTCAGCTCCTCCTTTCCTCTGTTTTCCTCCTCCTGGTGCAGCTCTGCATGCATTTATTGACCCTTCAATTGTCTTGCCAGCCATCCCCCCTCCAGGTTGTATGCACCATTGCTTAATGTGTCCTTGACATGGCATCTTTGCTGCAAAGCATAAGTCACAGCAGGACTGTCCTGGGCTGTGGTTGTGCCCTGGAAGGGTAGCACCATTGGCTGCAAGGGCTATGTCAGTGTTGGGAGGTTTGGAAAGAGTAGCAAGGCTGTCTATGGTCTGGAAGAGTTTGCAAATGTCAGTGGAAGTGTACTGCCTCTCTCTAGTGGAGTCTGCAAGGCCATGAGAAACTTAAGTCTGCATGGATTCAAAGGATTTATTGTTGATGAAGTTAAGTAGAGCAATGCATTTGAAGAGGTCTTTGTCAATTGTTCCTATTGCAAATGCTCTGTCAACCAACTCACATATCTTCCTAGCAGTGGTTTCCAGTGGTTCAGATGTGGGTACATAAGTGGTGAGCACTTCATGTATATGGGCAACTTATTTGATGGGGCCATTGCTCTACACTTGGGATTTCAAAGCATTGTAACATTCTCTGGCTGTTTTGTCAGTGGCTAGTCCTTCCTGCTCTGCATCTGAGATGGCTGCCCAAATTACACCTATAATCAGGTCATTATTGGTAAGCCAGTTGGTGTGTGCCACCAGTTCTTTGTCAGGGTCAGGTTCTGTGATGAGGCAGCTAGGCTTATTCTTAGGTGCAAAGATGTATCTGTCATGATCTGCAACCACTGCTGGTACTCAAACTCTCCAAACCAACTCAAAAAGCTCAGGGCCTGGACCACTACATGACCAGCCATTTATGGCACCATCAACACTCACCCTAGCAATCCCCAGGACTATCAGCAGCCGTCAATATCCATCACCACCTACCAATGACATGATCAACACTGGCTCCAGCAATTTCTGGTGCCCTCCCAACCCCAATAGGCAACCACCACATGTCACACATCAATGCATCACCTCAGCTCAAACCTCACATCTCGCACCTCCTCCTTGCTCAATTCCTCATTTCTTTGTCCATTCCATATCTCCCATGCTTCCAAAGCAAGGACATCCCTTTATTGAGCTTCTTTTATGCTACTCAACTGACACCAACACTTGCAGCATTCCTGCATGATCTCTGGGCTTCAGCAAGAGCCCCAGTACCCTTGCACAATTCTTTGCATGAAACTTAGACCCCAGCAAGGAATTCCACACTACAACTTGTCCCAGGACCTAGACCTGTGTTCTAAAAGCCTGCCCACCCCCCTTGCATATAAGTCATAGCATAGCATCTGGTACAGTAGTGTTGATATTGCCCATCTTTTTGTATTTCCTGCCTAGCTCTCATATTTGTACTCTATTCATTGATTCTTCTCTGTCTCTTCATCTATCTCTTGCTCAACTTGTTTTTACTCCTACTCTTGTCTCTACTCATCTCACTTACCCTCAATCTAACTCTTTGCCTTCCTCTGATCTTCCCATCTAAGTCTCCCTCTCTCTCCCTCTCTCCCTCTCTCTCTCTTTCTCTCTCTACTTACCTTTATTCTCTACAGTTTCCACCTTATCTTGGTCACATTCCCAACCAACTCCCTTTAGGTTCAGCCCTGGGACTTGACAAGTCCCCGACGCTTAACCCTGGCTACCCTGTACTCATCCCCCGGAACTCGCTCTCAACCTTGGAGCTCGTCCTTGACCCCCGGGCTCATACCTTGCCATTCCTGGCTGAACAACTTCTTACTGCCTGGTATAGAGGCGGACGACCACAAGATATACAGTGGAATATGGTGTTAGCAGACAGAACAACGACGATCGGACACGACATACCATTCTCTACCCGCTCATCGCTCATTCGATTTTGTGTCGTCCCCGCCCGAGCTTGATCCCTGGATTCATCTGCTACCCGATCTCAATCACGTTTCCTAGGAAACTTCGTCTGTTGAGGTGCAAACACCTCAGGAACCAGACCTCGATGGAGATGAAAGGCTCCTTACCATGGATGAGAATCCTCGTAAACTCACTTGACGAGGATGTCAAAATCAACAAGGGTATGGGTTTCTTCTCCCTAAGTGACTTTGGAAGGGGTCTTTGGGTGGTCACGGTGGCCTATGCGGACATGGGAGTTATGTAAGTGACGACGACCTGAGTACTCAGGGAAGAGATGAGGTGCTCGATGTTTGAGGATTGAGTATCTGTACCCGGGCGAGTGCGAGGTTGGACCATGGTCATGAAGATACCCGTATCCACATAGCATGAAGGTCTTTTTTTTTTCGCGATCGTTGGCGATGGACGGTCTCGGCACACCGTCTCACGGAAACTCAATCATTCTTATCAGCCTACTGATAGTGAACTTCAATATCGAGTACTCTGGCATTCACTGGACTTCTCATCTTTAATCCGAGCAGTAACACCGCAAGAAAGTACAAACTATACACACATGCCCTCGCTCACCTTCCTCTACCTGGACCTTCAAACCAGATTTGCCCATACTCATATGGCGCCGCATAGCTCGGCGGACCAGGGGTGACTCCATAGGGCGAGTCGTTCGCTGTACGCATCAACGCAGACTGCTGGAACAAGGCAGCCGCCCTATTCCGGTTTGGATTCTGCTGTACCCGTGGCGTACTGACGCGCAGTGGAGTATCAGAAGTACCATTCCTATTCCCGTTGACATTCCTGGGGCCATTGTGATCTTGGTATGCCTCCATGCGGACATATGCCACGTCCCCGTTCTTGGGATTGAGACATGCAGAGTGGGTAGGGTCGGTGGTCTGCCGGTAGTATGTGTATGCGAGGAAGAAGAATATGACGGCGGGAATGACAGAGAAGACAAAAATGCCGAGCACTTGCGAGACGGAGCCGTGGGACCAGGCAGTGCGACATTCTGCGTTTGTGGAGGGTTAGTTGGAGGGATTGAGGGTTACAGGGGAAGGACGTACGTTCTTGTGCGAGTTCAGTGCTGGGCATTTGGCCATGGCGTAGCTTGCCTCGCTGGAGATGTGTGTCAACCAATGGCCTGCTTCACAAGTGGGTACTCACGAATATGGTTTTGGATATCCAGCTGCCACTTAGAGCAAGCGCAATACACTCTTCGATGATGTCCTCCTATGACCATCCCATGAGTTCTAATCGCTGGATTGATAGGAACAGGACATACAGCGAGCAGAAAGTACTCTACGCCTTTGACGAAGCCTGCCGCCGAGATGAGAAGTACAGCAAGGAAAGCGAGGTACACGTATGCAAGAATCAGTTTAGGCCGTTGCTGCGCAAGATGAGAAAAGCAAAGGTAACAATCGTTAGGTCCGTACCAAGGCGGTGCTGATTGCACCGAATATTTGAGTGAGAGCTGCAAGGAGGTGCAACGCGCCCAGCGCGAGAGAAATTTGAACTAGCTTGGAGACATGGTCTGTCTAATAGTGAGGCTCCGTAAACGGATGACAAATGGTAAAATATACATATACGGAGGTCGATATCTGCATCGCGGAAGGATGACCACTAGATTTACAAGACCCATGTTAGGAGCAGAGAGGATGGGACCAACGGGAAGTGAAGTACCGCTCTACAATAGTTGTTTATTTGTCAACCAACTCTATACCTCAGGAAATGAAAGACATACGATGTGATGAATCGAAAAGAATTGACGGCCGCAACTATTGTGGACAAGGATGATTAACATTGACTATTGACTATCAAAGTCAACTCAAAACGCACTAGCAATAACAAAGTTCCTCCAATTGGCTCGATATACTTGCGCAGCAAATACACCGGCCTTAGCGAAGAGCCCGGACTTTGGTCTTTCAACTACGGGTAGCAACCGTAGTCGGGGTCGAGGCACCGATGCAGGTCGTAGACCTATATCAATCACAAATTCCACGTAGTGAGTATCCACCATCATCTGTACATGGGTATCAACCGACCTGAAGCGGTGTTGTCGACTTGAAGGTACCCATCTTAACTAAAGATAATATGGTGTTGAAGCAAATGAAAAACTCACAGACAAGCTGGAGGGGAGGAGGACGTGTCAACATGTCCACTCCCTTGTGTTAATGTGGTTCCGGACAAGGGAAGCCCCGTTTGATGCGTATAGTCATGTAGGCTAGGGCGCGGCGAATAGCGACTGTGAATCATCCGGAATCGGTGATGGTCCATCAAGCGGGGAAGCCGGTGATGGGTTTGGATATTTTGACCCCGTGTAACCTGGAAAACTTGACCCGATATGGTGGTCTCAGTCATCTTGGCTTCCTTGCCAACTTACTTAGCTCCCATTGGGCATAGGAACTGGTCTATTCATACTAGTCTGTGAGTACAATTGCTTTGAGTAGAAGGGTTCACTTTGACGAATACAATTATCTAGTCCTGATCGAGGACAACGTATGACGTTGGCAACGTGCCAAACACAGCCACGAGAATCATAGCCTCACGCAGCACGGACGCCCACATTTTTATACCACTTGTTTCTCTTCCACCACCATCACACTCTAAGCTCTTTTCTCTCACAGTTTTGAAATTCTACCCTCAATGAGTTCTAGACCACATCCACCACAAGGTCAGTGGTCTGCATACTCATACATGCCTTAGCGAATACTCACACCATTTGGCCCCTGTTTCAGGCAAGCATCAAATCTTCCATGGCGCTTCTACAGCTAGAACCGTCTGTTTGGATTGGAAGACCTCTAATACCATTTTAGACGCACCGCCATCATATACCTATGTCACACGAGTATATCGACGGAGCTTGCGCCCTATTGTGATATTCAGTGAGTCTCATGTATACCATTCCCTTCGTTGAACACAATCTGATTTCCTCTATCAGCTTCTTTCCTAGCTGGATTATTTGGTCTTATCTCGTGCGTATCTCCTTCCTTATTTTTCAACTGATCTGAGGTCTCACTTTGTCCAACAGAGGGGTAAGGTATCTTTCGTCCTCGCTCTGGAATCAACATCTCACTGTTTGTCTTGTCTAGATCGCCTGGTTCAGAAATTTTAGTGTCGACAAAAGTCGTACGTTTGCACAATACGTTGTCGGCATTTGAGTTTAAACTTCGATGTTCGCAGAAAATGTTCCACAAGTAGCCAACATTTCAATCGCTCTGGGAGTATTGTATATGGCCGTTTTTGTCATTGGAGTGAGCAATTTTATTTTTGCTGTATCCTGTTAGATGCTCACATGCTTTGTCTCAAGCTCTTCGGGATGTATAGTGCTGCCACAGTGAGTTGGGTATTCACCTTGCGAAGTTCGAACCTCATGGGCTTATCTAGCAACGTCTTAAAGTTGTCCGAATCAACTGTTTTCTTATGGCTTTTGCCTTTCTCATTGTCGTTGCTGCAAGTTTGACGCGAGTCGTATCACACTTTGCATTGAAGGTGACCTCATTACTGGTCCGTTGTCAGCTCAAAACTCATCTAATCCTAGAACGATATACTTCGTGAATGCACACAGATTACATCTAACTCAGAAATAGTCTACGTACGACTTCTAAATCACACATTATCTCTCGGTCTGATTCCGGCCTCGTTTAGTTCGGTTTCTGGGGGCCCATTGTTGCCCATGATATCACCCCAACTGAAGCTGATGTTTGTGAGTCTTCGTTTTTTCTCCTGTCAAAACATTGTCTTATTCTCATTGCAGGGTGTCGCAGAGCTTGGGACCATGACTCATGGGCAGAGATATTAGCGCTCATAATCTTAGGAAGTACGTCATACTCACTGATAATCTCCATCTTATTCCTTATGATGATCCTTAGTCCTCGGTGGTCTCTTCACCATGGTGGCCTTCGCCTACTATCGACAACTTCTCAACCCAAGCAGCTTCGCCAACGCCGGTCGCGCACCCTCTCACCAAGTTCGATTCGGCAGTGGATACCCCGACCACTATAGCCCGCCGTTCTACCCATATGATGGTCGTACGCAATATGCTCCGCCCCCTGGGCCGCCGCCCGGGCACAATGAGTCGTATGATGGCAAGCCGCCTGGTTACCACGGGTATGGATACGGGCATAATACCGACGCTGATACAAAAAATCCGTTTTCCGATTACAATAGACAGGAAAGAGATGTGACTAGTCGGCCGTACCCCGGCGGATCGGAGACGTTCCATCGTTGAATGTTGTGATACTGTTGTATGACTTGGTACTTCTACTTATTTTTTTGGTTTCCGCTTAGCGTCTCCGAAACTATGCAGAACTACCGCATCATGTAGTCTATCTTTTTTGTTAATAAAACTTTAGTTTGTGCTGTGCTGTTATGTGTGACCTTTTCAACCTTGTACGTTGGATTCCACCTTACTATAAAGTGGTCAGGGTATCTAGACTCTAAAGGACCCAAATGTCAGGATTCAAGGGTTTCTTGTTTTAGGAGGAGATGGAGTGTAATTGGTATTTCTATGAAACATATCATGGAATGTTAATCCATGGTGCACGCATACGCTGATGATGATTATTGTTGGTAGACAGATAGGGCTGTTTAAATCGAGTATATGAGAAGTCAAGTGATCTTCCCTTGTTTGCCAAAGTCGGTGATATCTGTCTTCTTAGCAAGAAGGAAAGAAAGTTCCATTGTCTGTAAGCCTGGCACATCTCCATAAGCATAGTGTGCCACAGTTGAACAGGATCTGGTTGTTCTGCCTTTTTGGCTGTATGGTTCATTGTTGCTAAAATAGTGTCTGGGAAGTACTTTAAGCCATCCATTTAGGATTGATAGAAAGGAGATTCTGAAGAGCAGATCATGCACTGAAAATGGCAGAATGCAGCAATTGCAGATCATCAAATGCAATCCCTCAGAGACCAAGTACTTCAAGTGGCAAAATTTGGGGTTGAATCCAGGAGGAAACAGATTGGATAACATGATGCTGATATACTAGTTGGTCACTTTTGTATTACTCATCAAGAAAATCAACATGGTAGTCATATGCACCACTTGAAGTCACGGCTTCATCACCTTCCATGTTGTTCAGTGGTACTTGTTCAGTGGTACCATTGAGGAGTTGACTAGTAGGTGCGGGAAAGCAAGTTTCAGAGCTAGTAATGGCATTGGTTTTGGTTGTAACAGTAATTCAAAGGTAATGAAGAATGATATTCCATCAAGCTTGAAGGAAATCTTCTTAGGTGTTAGATTGTGGTATTAACCACTATGAGCACCATTAACTCCAGATGCTGCATCCATGCCTATGGGGACTAATGGTGTAAGGTCTCCCTTTCAGGTAGTATTCAAAAGGTAGTTACATGGTATCATCTTTGGCCCGCTACAGTCTGGCTTGTGTGGTTGCTATAACCTTAACCCTCCTGGTATCTGCCGTTTTTGTCCCATCCCCTTTTCTTTTTTGCTCAACAAGCATCCCCGGTTTTATCCGAGTGGGTCCCATGAACTCTGTGACCCTGGGTCCTCACAACATCTGGTGACTAATTTGCCTTACATGAACAGTTCAGGAATTTGGCTATTATGAACCAGGTCATTTCCAGCCCAGCCAAGGCCTAATCCAATACACTCCAGTGTTACCCCCCAGTACTCTAGGTATAGCAATAGCTTCATCTCCCACATATTTTGGAGCTTCATCGGCTGAACTGGGGCCCACCGTTCTTATGGTTGACAGGCTGGTCCAGACCCCTTTTACTAGTTGTCATATTGGTTTCACATGATTGAATTGGCATCTTCCTATTTCCCAGGGCCACTAAGGCCCCACACCCTTTTTCTGGATATGAGGGTCAGCCCATGCTTGTGTAAGGGCAATCTCTGGAGGTTGTGGCTAAGTCACGCAACTGGCAGAGGGAAATCCAAAGTATATTAGAATGGTATGATATGACAGGACTGTAGCTAATTACCTGGCAGAGGGAAATCCAAAGAGAACAAGTCTAAGGGCTCCTCTGCCAGGGTGTGGTGCATCAGGTATAGGCACAGAAGCATGGGAACATACTGTACATGCCTGAACCCTAACCCTGAAGGAGGTCTGAAGTACCCAGATCACTCTGGAACAGTTCCAGAGGTCCCAAAATGGAAACTGCTCTGGTTGTCCAAAAATAGAAATCTAGAAAACTCCAGACCACTCCAGAACTATCCTGGAGGTCTTGAAATAGAAGGCAGCCTAAAATAGAAGTCCCCTAACAGCTTGTCTTCATCATGGAAGGAGGTAATAATATTTCCATGGGCAGCTCAGCAGCCAAACTGGTCCATGCCTTCCAGCACTGCCCCTCTGAATCAGGTGGATTCTGGTAGCATTGAATAATCTGGCAGCTGGTGTCTAATGTGGTCTGGCCCAGCACCTCACAGCACCCCACTACAGGGCCCTGGTGACTGAGTTGATCCCAGGTTGCTGCTACAACTTGGCATCATGACTTTTTTAGGGTGCACATGCCTATAGCCCCTTCCTTGCTTGGTCTTATGTCAGCACCTAACTGGCTTTTGCCAGGTTTGAACCAACAGCCCCAAGGGTCTGGACTTGGCATAAGAGAACTACAACACCTACTACAATGGTGCTAACTGAGCCATCATGGCCCTTCTATGGAGACTAGAAAGCATACCAGCCCTACTGAAAGTGAAATAAGTGCTAGAACGAAAGGCATGAGGCCCAACCCCTCTTTGACCTGCTAATGACTTAGGCTGAGGACTGGAGGGAATGAACACAGGACATAGACCTAGATAGCAACAATATGATTGTGAACTGTCCTGGAACCAACCCCAGACCTCATACTCATGTAGGACTTTGTAACTGTAGCTACCTTGAATCTGCCTTGTAAGGTCTTGCTTAGGAAGAAGCCCCTGCAGTCAATGGAATCTGACAGTAAGTAGACAAGGAAAGGGATGACTGAGGAACTCAATGGTAAACTAGGAAACTAATGGATTGGAGGCAGATAAGAGGAAGCAATGAACAATCAAGAGGCAAATACAAGTAACAATAATCAGAAAGTCAAGTAACAATCAGGAATATCAAGGCTAGGGAGTAGCTACCAATTACCAGACCTTCTGTAGCTGTAGACTACTACCTAAAGGGGAAGCTAGAAGTGATCTGAGTTGAATGAAAGTGATCTGGAACAAGGGATCATAGATGTGGCTGAGACATGGATGTTGCTGAGACATGGATGGGGCTGACACCTGAATGGGGCTGATCTACTAGAGAGGGATCAATGAGTATCTATGAGTATTATGAGCTAGCTAGACCCTGCAAATACAAACCCCTCTTTGAATGTGATACAGCTGATCTCTGAAAGCAATAGCCAAGATGGATTTACTGGATTTATAAACAACAAGTCATCTTGGCATACCCCTTCACTGAGCTGGGTCAAGCTTGGGTGGCATTGTGCTTATGAGAAATAGTGCTATGCAGCACTCCTGCTGAAGTTCAAAGTCTTCAAATCAAGAACACTGTCCAACCCCAAACTACCTGACATAATATGAGACAGCACACAACTATAGTATGGACAAAACAACAGCCTTCTCAGGTAGGAGAGGGCACTAGCTCCACCATTGACCACACCTTTCATGACAACCTGAGGGGGATTGGAGATGGCTTTGACAATATCCCAAACCCCAAAATGGAGACTAGAACCATGAAATCAGCTGAGAGTATGATGCAAAGAAATGAACAAGAAGAGGATGAACCCAACCTGGAAAGAGATACTTTCAAAGACACAATAATGCAGGGTCCCCAACTGTATAATACACCTACAGAGCATCAAGCCCCAAGCCAAGAGGTAGAACATGACAAGGACACACCAGAACATAGAAAAGAAAAGGCCAGGAGAGGCATGGTCAGAGTAGCCTCACTCAACATGAAAGGAGGAGGCTCTAATTCCATGAGACCAAAATAGACTGCACTGTGTCAACTAATAAGAAAGCAAAAGATTGATGTATTAGCAGTATAAGAGACACATATAGATGATGACCTAAGTGAGTCACTGAACTCTCTTTTTGATGGCAAATCTTAGATAATGTCTGTCAGGTTCCGCTGACCACGGGGGCTCAGACCACTGGGTGAATCCTTACTTGGCACACACGAAGTCTACACGCTCAACCAAAGGGCGG
>JAGGAU010000397.1:0-13172 GCA_017657275.1 Termitomyces sp. T108
TGTCGTACAGTACCACTCTAATACACTTTGGATTCCCCTCTGCCAGTTGTGTGACTTAGCCGCAACCTCCAGAGGTCACCCTTACATTGTCCAGGAATAGTCCGGAGATTTCTGGACCTCCTCTGGGGTTAGGGTTTAGGCGTGGTCATGCTGTACAGTACATTCCCATGCCTCTGCACCTGCACCTGATGCGCCGCACTCTGGCAGAGGAGTCCTTAGACTTGTTTTCTTTGGATTCCCCTCTGCCAGGTAATTAGCTACATTTCCTGTTGTATGGTACCATTCTAATACACTTTGGATTCCCCTCTGCCAGTTGTGTGACTTAGCCGCAACCCCCAAAGGTTGCCCTTACACTCTGAAGCAGAAGCACCTGGTGACCTGGTGACTGTGGAGATGCTGGAAGAGGGTTTTTAGAGAAGCAGTGGGTGAATAGCTGCCTAGTGCTAATTGGTTTGCTTGCTTGTCAGTAGAAGAGACTAATACAACTTCTGATGACTTCTCCACACTGCCTACCATAAGCACCACCTCTGATGTATCCAAGGCCTCTGCCTGAAAAAAACCTTGACTCCCCACTTGAGAGCGCTGCCTCCTGCACTGCTATGTAGTGGCCTCAACCCTGCCTGCCAACCTGCTCCAGCTCAACGTTGAGGTTGAAACCACAGACACTCAACAAGTCCAGAGTGTTGTTGCTCTTCTGGACTCCAGAGCAATTGGACTCTTCATGGACACTGCCTACTTGGAGTGCCATCAGCTCACTATAAGAGCAACCTCCAGAAGTTACAGCTAAGTCATGCAACTGGCAGAGGGGAATCCAAAGTGTATTAGAACAGTATGATACAACAGGAAATATAGCTAAGTACCTGCCAGAGGGGAATCCAAAGAGAACAAGTCTAAGGACTCCTCTACCAGGGCATGGCACATCAGGTGCAGGTGCAGAGGCATGGGAATGTACTGTACAGCATGACCGCACCTAAACCCTAACCCTGGAAGAAGTCTGGAAATCTCTGGACTGTTCCAGGACAATTTTGAAGATCCCAAAATAGAAGTCCCCTGACAGGACCATGCCTATACATATGGGGTGGTCTATTTGGAACAGCAGTTCCATCAGCCAATAATGTCTTTGGACATCTTTTGTGAGGTCAACAATGAGCGCTTAGAGCACCTGCAGATTTACAGCATGCCAGCTGCAGTCCTGCAATGGGATAGATGGAGGGAGATCACTGAAGAGGACTATTACTGCCTCATGTTCAAGCACAACAAAGAGAGTGCTGCTGGCTTATTCCCTGAGGCTACTAGCCTCTATTACTATATTGGCATAGACCTGAATGTGGATCAACTCTGGAAACAAACACCGGCACATGGTACAATGAGGCTGCAACTAATATTGCACTAACTGATTGTGAAATGATAGATGCAACTGCTGCAGGGAGTCCAATGGGCAGATCATTGCTAAGCAACAAATTGGGCTGAATGCCCTTACTTTAATTTTGTTATACTTAGGTAACATCAAGTTCTAAACTCAAGAGATGTTATTGACAATCCACGTGCTGTACAGCACATAGTCAGATATCCCTTGTTTTTTTTTTGTTGTAGTTATTGTAATATATGGCATCTTAAGATGCCTTGTTGATTCATTCTATGCACCAATGGTGCCTGTAAGCACTAAGCTGCTGTCATCCTGAGCAGAGGCACCTGAATGGGTACTTGAAATAGCCAGAACCAATATCTGTTAAGCAGTCACCTGCTTGTGCATGTTGTACTCATTGTGTAAAACAATGTATTTTATGGTGGAGCAGTCATGCTTATGTTCAAGGCCAATCACAGCCAAGTACTTGGCTGTACTGAATTAATCTAGACCATGCAGTGGTCTAAGGGGGGGTGTAACTGTGAGGTCATCTTTAGTATATCCATTGCACTTCTAGCACATACTTTACTTTATTTAGACCTGATGCATGCTGTTGATGCTCATCTGTAGATTACATAAGACCAACATAACATTTCTAGTCAATACCAATATTGTGGTCTGATTCAGCTACTGTGTGAACTATGCAAGATTGTTCTCTACAGAAGTTCATTAAAGATTTCACTTCAATCACAGCACCGTTGTATCTGGTGACAAGAAAAAGTCAGCACTTCAAATGGTTGGCAGTGTAGTAAAGCTTTCTGTGCACTAAAGGAAAAATTAACTTCTGCCCCAGTACTTGCATTACCCACTGATAATGATCCATTCAAAATCAAGGCTGATGCGTCAAACAATGTATCAGGGACAGTCCTATCTCAACTACAAGGAGAACAGTGGCACCCAATTGCATATTATTTGAAGAGCTTCTCAGCACCAGAAAAAAACTATGAAATTCACAATAAAGAAATGTTAGTGATAATAAGAGCCTTAGAGGAATGGAGACACCTAGTTCAAGGCAGCAAACATATGCTTGAGATTTGGATGGATCATAAAAATCTGGAATACTTTTTGGTTGCATAAAAATTAAATCAACAACAGGCTCAATGGTAAGCCCTTCTAGCAGATTATGACTATGTATCAAAGCACAAACCAGGAAAGTCAATGTTGAAACCTGATGCATTGTCTCAAAGGCCAGACCATAAGGAGGGAGTAGGAAATGATAATTGAAATATTACATTGATCACCACAGAACACATTTCAATGCTGCACATAAGTAGTGTGATAACAATGGTGACAGAAGGGGACAACATAGTACAAATGTTAAAAGAAAGGAATGCTATACTAATGAATGAATCTGACAATTCTGTGAAATGGGGACAGCAGGAGGGACTTACTTTTAGAAATAACTTAATTGTTGTAAGAGATGACAATATCAAAAGGAAGATACTAGAACTGTACCATGATTTAGTAATTGGAGGTCACCCAGGGAAAAATAAAACAAAGGAACTGATTACAAGAAATTACTGGTGGTCTAAGATGATGGATTATATCAACAGATATGTGGATGGTTGTAGAAAGTGCCAGCAAACCAAGATCTTACATTACAGATCATCTCTGCTGACTTCATTACTGGATTGCCGACCTCACAAGGGTACAATTCCATTATGGTCATAGTAGACCGATTCAGTAAACAAATCTTTGTGCACCCATATAATAAAGAAATTAATTCAGAAGGAGCAGCACACCTTTTTTGAGATCATGTATGGTGACATGAAGGGTTACCACATACAGTAATAAGTGATCAAGGATCACAATTTGCCTCCACTTTCACAAAATTTCTCTATAAGTCTCTAGGTATTTCACAAAATATCTCAACAGCTCACCACCTACAAATAGATGGTCAAACAGAAAGAATAAATCAGGAAATTGAACAATACTTATGACTATTCATCAACTATCACATGGATGACTGGGTAGACTGTGATGAAGATAATGACTAGCAGCATAGTCAAGATTGATATGTTGTTATTGTCATCATATCTTCATATGTTTCCATATGTCTCATATTTTTTTAAATTTCATTTATGTTGCTTATTTACTCCCTATTCAGATAGTTTCCACTATGCTTTAAATCTATTACTATACAAACACTTAAAAGACCTATTGATTACCTGGAGTCAAATCATCCTCAATTCTTGACTCCAGGTGAGAAACTTTACTTACATTGTCACTTACATATACTTATAAAATCATCCTCAATTCGTAACTCCAGATTTGTATTACATATTCAAATAAAGTCTTATTGCAATATGCTACAACAGATTATGTGTCCCACCACCATGAATGATAATACTTCCAAAATCTTGCAGTTTCCAAAGTTCAATGGTACCAACTACTACATATGGGCAGATAACATAAAATCTGCCTTATTGGTAAAAGGCTTATAGAGAGTTGTCTCTGGACATGAAACTTGCCCTCCCAAACCACCTGCTGAATTTCCTGCTTTGATGGCTTCACCTTGTCCCTGGAGTGATAAATCCTCTGATATTTCTCTTAAAAAAGGTCATGAATTAATGAAAGCCATGCAAACAAAGGAGTTTTTGACCTAGAAACACATGCATGATAAATACAAACAATGGCTTGTCAAAGACAACTCAGTCATTGAATTGATTCAAGCTGTGATGGAATATATACAACACAAGACTATTATTGATTATCAAAGCTTGAAAGAAATCTGGGATCAACTGCAAAAGAATTACATCAATCAACAGAGTGGAACTAATGTCCACTATTATTACCAGCAAATGTATGCAAAACAATGGGATGGGTACACACCCTTGACTGATTATCTTGGGTTCTATATGATTGTCCATTGCCATTTCATCAAAGCTAGGCACAATATCAACAATCACACTGTCTTAAATGCAATGCTTCTTTTGCTGCCTAAAACTCCAACTTGGAAGGTCGTGAAGCAAAGCCTGTTGCTTTCAATCACATCATTGACCCTTGAAATGGTCACAACAGAATTACTGTCTGTTTATAAAAGGCTCACACTTGAAGATTCCACTATGAATAAAACCTTGGCCTTTATTTTGAAGGGAAATCATAATTTGAGTGGGAGTAAACATGACATCAAACACAATAAAAAAATTATCTGACCTAAATATGAGCCAAAACCTGACAATGTTTGTCCAAGAAGGGCCATTGGTGACCAAAGTGTCCAAAACTACACAAATCAAAATCTGTCAGAAATGCCAATTTATCTTTCATGCCTCATGATGATAACTCACAAAGTCTATCAAAAGGTCAATAATCAGCATATCTCTGTTGGTGGCATGAATACTCTTACAGTTGCCAGAAAGAGTACTATTTCTTTTAGAACATGCTTGCTTGATGGTGATACCAACATGTTACTGCATGACGTTCTACATATCCCCATGCTAGGTGCAAATCTAATCAGCTTAGGCTCTTTACAATGTGCCAGGGCCACTATCAAAGGTTTCACTTATGTTAATGGTCTTGCCTGGAGCAAAAAAGAATTCTTGCATGCCAATCTTATAAGAACATGTGGTATATATCGAATTTATTGATAACAATAACATTACCTATATAGTAAGTTGACCCACCATGCATTTATGGCACCACCATCTTGGGCACATTAGCCCATGCACTATCAAAACTATGATTGATCAAGATCTTATAACAGGTATAAATGTAATATTACTTCAAGAATTCAATTGCCTATGCAGTGGCTGTGCTGAGGGCAAGTCAACTAGACTGCCTCTCCCATATTGCAGTCAAACTCAATATGATCTAAATAAGTTATTAATCATGGATTTGACTGGGCCTGTGAGCATGTCAACATGGGATAGCAAACACTATGCACTTGTTGTCATAGAAGCAAGTTGACAATACCCAACAGGCAACCTTTTAGGAAGCAAAGAGGAAGTCTATTTAACCATTCATGATAATGTAGCTCAATATGAGCATGAAAGTGGAAAGCTGGTCAAAATCATGAGGACCAACAATGGCACTGAATTTGTCAATTCTGAAATGCAAAAGTTCTGTAAGCAAAACAGAATCATACATCAAACAACCAACCCTTACAGACCTCAACAAAATGGAATTGCTGAACAAACAATTGCTGTATTAATGGAAATGGTCAGAAGTATGTTACATGCTGCCAGAATGGACTTATGCTATTGGGGTGAAGCATTTTCATACACTGTATACATATGATCAGTGACACCAACCTCAGCTCTTCAAGAAAAAGTTCCTTACACCAAGTGGTATGGTCAGAAACCTGATTTGACCAACATGAGAATTTTTGGCTCTTTGGGATGGGCACATGTACCCAAAGAAGTCTGCCAAGGAAAATTGGAGTCGTGTGTTGTATGTGTCAGGATGCTGGGATGGTGGACTGATGAGACAAAAGAGTATAAACTCAAAGACTTGGAAAATGGTAAACTTATCACTTCAAGGGACATAGAGTTCTGCCAAGATGATACACTCAGTGAGCTTGCCCATTTAAATCAACCACAGATGAAATTAATAATTTCATTGACTCTGCTGTCTATCCCATGTCTCATCAACCTCACAAAATATCCATCCCTGAACATTCTTCTGAATCTAAAGTAGAAGGTCAATTAGCCAATAAAAATTCCTTCAATCAAGATTTTGAATTTGATACTTAAGTTGGAGATCTGCAATATCCATTCACCTCACCTACACCACTCACACCTCCTCACAGTGTTTCTCCAACAGTACCTCCTGCCTCTTATAAAGCCACAAAATGGTCAGACTTACCCAAACATAAACCATCAACACGTACAAAACGCATCTTTATTAGATATCAACAAGATGACAATGTGCACACCAGTCATATGGCTTTCATAGCTACTACAGATCCTCATGTTGAAGAAGCTTAAAAATCTCTACAAGCTGAAGGATGGCAAAAGGCGATCAAAGTTGAATATGACCAGCTCTTGCAAAAAGGAGTGTTTGAAGAAGTCAAACAATCACCTCCTGGTAAAAAGGCCATGGGAAGTAAAATTGTCCCAAAAGAGAAGCTTGATGAAAAAGGAAATCATGCAAAATACAAGGCATGTATTGTTGCACAAGGTTTTTTACAGGTCTCTGCTATAGACTATACCAATACATTTTCCTCAGTTGCAAAATTCACAATGCTACAGGTATTTCTTACTCTAGCCATGATGCTTGATCTTAAGTGACATCAAATCAATGTCATTGGTGCTTATTTGGAGGGAAATCTCAATGTGAAAATATACATGAAGGCTCTAAATTGTCAGGGGACCAGTTTCCAGACCATGTCCAACCTGATTCTGAGCTTAGTCCAACAATACACCTACTCCTAGCAGATCTGACCGGCTGCTCAGCCCACCTTTACCCCTTCTGTCTCTTAGTAGTCAGCCTTGATGAGTCATATGCATGGACCTTACTCAGCATCAATTATTGTTAGTTATACTCCATTACATACCAGGGCCCAATTAGTAAACAGTATTAGTAATAACACAGCCACCAATGTAGTATATATAGGCAGCCTGTGGATAGAATATTGTAAGGGCAATCTCCAGAGGTTGCGGCTAAGTCACGCAACTGGCAGAGGGGAATGCAAAGTATATTAGAACAGTATGATACAATGGGAATGTAGCTAATTACCTGGCAGAGGGGAATCCAAAGAGAACAAGTCTAAGGACTCCTCTGCCAGAGTGCAGCACATCAAATGCAGGTATGGAGGCATGGGAATATACTATATAGCATGACTATGCCTAAACCCTAACCCTGGAAGAAGTCTGGAAATCTCTGGACTGTTCCAGGATAACTTCAGAGGTCCCAAAATGGAAATTGCTCCTGAACATCCCAAAATGGAAGTCCAAAAATCTCCAGACTGCTCCAGGACAATTCTGGAGGTCCCAAAATGGAAGTCCCCTGACAAATATCCCCAGGCTAAACAATAGCAGTGTTCTCTTGGCCTATCTACTGAATTGACTGTAAGCTCTCTAGCAACGTCTGACCCTCTGCTTGCTCTGCTTGTCTCTTGCCCAACTCTTGCTTGCCCCTGTGCCCACCTGACTCTTGCTTGATGCTTGCATTGCTGGCTCTGTGAAAGGAGTTTCACAGATGTTTAGCCTTGCCCTTACATGAATGGTATCAGGAAGACCAGATACTGGAGGCTCCTCAAAGCCATATATGGGCTAAAACAAGCAGGGTGCAAGTGGAAAGAGAAACTACATAATGTATTGCTAAACTTGGGGTTCACTCCATCTCATGCTGATGATTGTCTCTATGTCTTTCATTCAAACAGAAAAGTTGTGCTAATTGTTCTTATCTATGTTGATGATATGGCTATAGCTGGCAAGGATCTTTGCCAGATTATCTCATTCGAGCATGATATGAGCAAAAGGTTTGATATCACTGATCTTGGCAATATTCATTACCTTTTGGGCCTTCAGATCAAGAGGAATTGACCTGAACACATCATCTTTTTGAACCAATCTATCTATATTGACTCTATTTGTGATCGATTTGGCATAAATTCCTGCCATCCTGTTGCTACGCCCTTACCTACAAACCACAATCTTTCCCAACTGCAATGCCCACACTCTGACAAGGAACATAATGATTATAAAGCTTATGCATATCATTTGAATTACTTGTCTGTGGTTGGTTCACTTCTTTATGCTACACTTCTTTATGCTACACTTCTTTATGCTACACTTTTTTATGCTACACTTTTTTATGCTACACTTCTTTATGCTACACAAACCCATCCCGACATCAAATTTTCTGTCAGTCTATTGGCTCACTTCTCTGACAATCCTGGGATCCCTCATCTTAGAGGTTGCAAATGTGTCTTAAGGTATCTGAATGGGACTAAAGCCTATAGTTTGAAGTTAGGTGGTATGGATAATGAGAAAGTCTCCTTGGTGGGTTGGAGTGATGCAAATTGGGCTCAGGACCAATATGACAGGCAATCTATAAGCAGATGGTGCTATAACATAAAAAGAAGCCTGGTATTGTGGTCTTCTAGAAAGCAATTGGTTATGGCCACCTCTACTGTTGAAGCTGAATACATCACATCAGCAGATGCCACCAAGGAGGTGATTTGGCTCCATAATCTCTTGAAGGATCTAAACTTCAAACAAGTTGAAGCCATAATCATTCATACTGACAATACTGGAAGTATTGCCTTATCCAAAAATTCAGTCAGACATTCACATGCCAAACACATTGACATTTGCTTCCATTTTATTTGCAAACATATCAAATGTGGTAACATAAAACTCCAGTATATTTTGACCCATGATATGATAGCCAACACTCTTACAAAGGCATTACCCAAAGAAATCTTTGAAAAACATTGCACCAGATTAGGCATCATCTTGCCTCCTCTGCCATCAAGTGGGAGTGATGAAGATAATGACTAGCAGCATAGTCAAGATTGATATGTCATCATTGTCATCATATCTTTGTATGTTTCCATATGTCTCATACTTTCCAAATCTCATTTAAGCTGCTTATTCACTCCCTATTCAAATAGTCTCCACTATGCTCCAATTGTATTACTATACAAATAGTTAAAAGACCTATTGATTACCTGGAGTTAAATCATCCTCAATGTTTGACTCCAGGTGAGAAACTTTACTTACATTGTCACTTACATATACTTATAAAATCATCCTTGATTCTTGACTCCAGATTTGTATTACATATTCAAATAAAGTCTTATTGCAATATGCTGTGACAGACTGGCTGCCGCTCGCGGAGTTCTGTTATAACAATTGGGCCTCCAGTGCAACCGGAAAATTATTGTTTTTCATTATGAAGGGTAGAGAGATGAACACAGGGCTTGTGCCAACCCCACATTCTGCTGACCCAGAAAGCCCTGAAGAATTTGCGACACGAATGAAAAGCATCTGGGATGAAACACAGGCAGCCTTACAAGGAGCAGCTGACAACACAAAGAGATTCTACGACAGACGCCACAAGCTGGAGAGTTATGCTATAGGGGACAAAGTCTGGCTTAATGCAGCACATTTTCACAGGACAGCCCAAAAAGAAACTTGATTGGAAACGCTTAGGACCATTTCCAATTATTAAAAAGCACTCAACACACACTTACGAATTGAAACTACCTTGCTCATGGTGAATGCACCCTACGTTCAACGTGTCCAAACTGACACGGTACAAACAAGATGACTTCAACTGACCTACTCCATGCATAACGCTCAATGTTAGGGGGGAAAATTGGGAACCGTCTGTCATACTAGAGTCGCAAATACATGAGACAAATTAGAATACCTCATTACTTGGAAGGATTAGAGCTCAACCCACGACACATGGGAACTGTGTTGGAAAAATGATGGGTGCCTTATCAGGACCAAACCCAAATCAGTTTGAATCAGATTGTCGGACCTTCTTAATTGGGCCTGATTATATAGGGCCTCAGGCTGATCAGAGCCAGCCGTTTTGTTTATTCATTATTTTAATATATCAAATGAATCTGATGATTCAACAAAGGTCGATACAGTCTGAGTTCTAACACTGCATCATTTAGATATCACTTGGGACAACTCTCATACCACCTATATGTATGTTCCCTCTCAGCCTCCAACTCTATATGGCCACACATGGTGCGAGATTTGTGGAGAGGTTTGCAGAAGCCGGGGAATTGGGACACATAGGAAGGCCTGTTTTAAGAGACAAGCCACTACATGTCATAATGCAGAGTTTTTTGAGCGCGTTGACTTGTTGCAAAGAACAAGTAAGTTAAACAGATTTCTTGTGAATCTTATTAGGCTCATTTAATAAAATCAATCCAAAACGTTGTGTATTATTATTAAGGAGTCGTTGGTAGAGGGTCTGACCCATCAGGAGGCCACCCCAAAAATTCAGACATCAAGCCACAGACAACAGGTGCGTTCCACTTGATATTATGATGTCTACTCTCTGTTTAAATTGACAAATACCTATTTAAAGCTGCATCAACGCTCAATTTAAATGCTCAGACTTCTGAATCGGATTCCCTAGGTATAGTGTTGGATTCAGATCTCAACTCTGATTTGGGTGGAGTATTTGACGCAGTGCCTGCTGGAGATGAACAAGAGGTGAGTACTAAATAATGCTACTTTTACTGAATAAAGCTGGCTTTGGCTTTGATGAAGGCCGACGAACCAGAAGTAGATATTTGCAGTTCACCCAACAACTCAGAAGATCTATTCAAGATTGAGTACCATCCCCATTGTCACGACCCACTCCCAGAACTCGCCCACCACCCCGGGACAACACCACCGACACCCCGTACTCCCCTGGGACAACACCAGCTGCCCCTGCCACCCATCACACACCTGTCACTCCCAGGTTTGCCGCCCCTTTGACCCTGACACCCAGCAATCACCGCGACCCTGGAACGCCCCGCATCAACCTGGAACTTCCCATGACACGGGCCGCCCTCAGACAGGTCACTTTGGCATCCTCCGGCAATCAGTCCCACCACCCAGCAATCACTCCGGCAATCACGCCCAACACCTGCAGTCACGGCCTAAACCCCATCACTCACATCATCCGGTGATCACCCTGGCGATCATGCCCGACACCTGACATGGAACCAGGCTGAGCCCGCCACCCCGGAGTCCATAGTACTTAAGGCCTACATAGATAACTTGTATGCCAGTGTTGATATTGCCAAATCTATCTTGTCTGTCTCCTTTGCCTCGTACTCTCATAACTCATCTCAGTTTCTCAGTCTATTCCTGCCCACTTCCATTTTATCTTCTCCAAGTCTCTTTTCCCTTCTCAGTTCACTTCCTTTACTTTTGTCCTTGACTTCCTTCCCCGGTTCGATCTTGTCTCATTCTCATTCCCTTTCTTGTCTCCTTTTTCTCTTCATGGCTTGTCTCGTCCCGGCCTTGCCTTGCCTCCCCTGGACCAAGCCCGGGCTCACCCCAGTAATCCCAGCCTCATGCCCACATCCCCGGAACCCCGGCGCAACCCTGGACTCACTTCCACAGCCCGGATCTAACCCTACTAATCCTCCACATAGTCAGATTCATCCACACTAACCCTAGAAACCAACCCCGGACCCCGTATCATGTAGGACTTCATGCTTGTAGCTACCTTGAGTCCGCCTCGTAAGGTCTCGCTTAGGAAGAAGCCCCCGCAGTCAATGGAACCTGACACCCATTCCGGCATTCCAACTAAGATAGGATCCTACCATGACTGTTTCCCCGAGATACCAAAGCCACTTCTAATTTTCAAGCCATGGAAGCCTTTCAACTAGCATCTAGATTTTGAAGTTGCAGAATTAGGACTTGAAGCTGCTCTCAACAAGTCCCAGCTGGATTGCCTCATCAAGCTTTCTCACCAAGCCATTGCATGTGAGGACAAAGACACTTTCACCTTGAAGAATGCTGCTGAATTGAAAAGGACCTGGGAGATGGCATCAAAGCTTTGAACTCAGGTGAGTAATCTTTAATATATCTTGGTTCTGTTTTGTTTGACAATTTATAATTCACAAGTTCAAGAAAAAAGACTACCAAGTTCCATACAAAGGAGTGCCACAAAACTTTGAGATACACATGCACAAACTGTGGGACTGGGTGATTGAAAATGTTATTGATGACCCCATAATTGCACCGCACATTGTTTGGGATGCACAGCGGCAATACAGGTGGACGGGCACTGCTTGGGAGCAAATTTACACCGAGCCCTGGACAGGCAATGAGGCTTAGGAGGCTCAGGTACGTTATCTACTCTCAATCAGATTTTATGAACTTAGGTTCATGGTGTTATCATGTTCTAGTCACGTATACCAAACAACCTGGCAGCAAAACTTTTACCACTCATTCTTTATGCAGATAAAACAAAGCTTTTGAGTTTTGGCACTGTGAAGGGTTATCCAATTGTTGCGCGACATGCTTTTCTCCCCCATTATATTTGCAATACCAATGGTAGAAGTGGAGGCCGTGTAGTTGGCTGGTTACCAATCATTTGTTTCCTATCATTACATCCTCTGTTTCTACAAGTATTAACAGTGTAAATAAAAATCTATCTGGCTTTCAGGTCCATGAAGATACAGCTGAGACTGGGAAGCAAGGCTTTGTGAACTTTAAAAATGCTGTTTGGCACAAGCTGTTTGGCACAAGGGATTTTGTATTTTCCTTGAAAAAATCATCAAGTTGGCTCAGACTGGTGAATGGAAGACAAGTCAAGTAGATGAAATCTTGCGATGGCTCTGGCCAATTGTCCTTATGTTATCTGCTGATTATGAAGAAATGTAAGTGCTTGCTCTAGTTTCATTAACCATTTATGTAATTCTATGTCAAAAAAACTCCAAGTCTGTTATGTCCCTAATTTGTGGCCTCAAGGGCAAATATCCATGTCTGATTTGCCTGGTACCACAAGAAAACATGTGGGATCTATCCATAGAATTCCCATTACGGACTCAGTCAAGGACAGAGAAATATGTTATAGAGTCTATGGCTCTACAAAGTGCTGCAGCAACTGAGGAAGCTTTAAAAGAACAAGGCCTCCATCTAGTCAAAGTAAGTTACTTCTTTGTTTCTACTCCCAGAATTTATCAATTTATAGAATGCAATGTGGGGCATCAAACATGGTGACCTTCATCGTGCCCTATCTTATGATGTCCTGCATTTTGATGACAATGGTTTATGGGAGGTGATAAGTACTTGGCGGGAAGGCGTGCAAACACTGGTTCCAGCAGCCTCATTTGGCGTCAAAATTGACTAAT
>JAGGAU010000399.1:0-13086 GCA_017657275.1 Termitomyces sp. T108
CCCAGGATGAGATAGTCTAGGACAGGTGGTCCCCACTAACTACTGCTTACACGATAAATACTTTACCAGATCACAGAAATAGACAAGAAAAATCTTCCCCTCCAAGAGGAGAAATCTAAGTCTCCACTGTACAAGGCCAGGCCTCTCTGGCATTGTCAGCATTGTTCTTCCATTTCTGTCTGCATTGACCAATTGCTGCTACTATTACTGCTAGTGCTTTGAACTCCCAAACTATTTATCCTCTTCCTGATGGTAACATTCTCAAAGTCCTTTCATATTTTACTAACTGTTACACCTATTGCCTAAATCCTTTCCAATTTTTAAGTACTGGACTCAAGTACTAAATTCCGCTAATAGGGGGAAGTTGTGACACTATCAGTGCAACAGTGTGTGATGCATCTCAGCTGGTATTCCATTCTGGAATGTTTCTTGGATAGTAAATTCATCTGGTACATGGCCATATTCTGTGCATAACCCACCAGCTCATCATAGAAGGTCTGGATGCCTGTTCAGGCCTTGTATACTGTGGTTCTAAAGGCTTCACAAGCTATCTTACTGAGTGACTTCTTTAATTCTTTAGATCATAAATTTGATTCAATCACAAAGAGTTCTCCTGATAGTTTGATAAATCATCTGTCAAAGAAAAAATAGATGTAGTAGAAGATAAACACAACTTATCAATAACAAGAGCAGGGTATACATAGACATAGATGCAACATGGATGACCCAGACAATTACAGACATGTTTCGCTTCTTCTCTCATTCACTCCATCATTCAAACCACCACTCCCTATTGAAGAGGTGTAATGCTTTCACGTCCTAGCATTTGATATATGCTCCTCATAACCTGCAGCACAGCCATGGCCACACAAATGTTTTGATGTGAAGGAGCACAAAGGGCAACTAGACCGCAAGGTAAGTTATTGAAGGACAAGATAGACAAATTTATATGTGAGTTGCAATTGGTCGATGAAGCAGCTTGGAGAGGAAACCAATGTCAGATGCGGTTGAAGGGAGCAGTACGGCCTGTGCATGCACCGACGTTTATGAACAGGTCGATATAGTCATGTGTATTCTCTGTGAAACATAGCGGGAGGCAGGAAAGGGAAGCATCACACTATAATCTCGGACTTTGGCTTGGCTGAATGTGACGAGGTAGGAAGGAAAAATAAAATTCGAAGTGACGCACACAGCATGAACTCTGCAAGAAGTCAACAGAACACGTGTCACCCGGTCACGCTCTGACCTGCAAGGGTGGTAGGGGTAGGTAGAGTGATCGATATCGTACTCGAGAGGCTTGATATGTACTTATGCCAGTGATTGCTCCTCAGCCGTGAATTTCTTGTGAAGAGGTCCATTCATTGCGTCAATGCTGATATCCAATCACAAGTACAAAAAGTTTGATCCATCCATTCGTTAAGGGGGCAAAACCGTTCCCAATCTTTGCTGATCGCTTTCAAATCCTCCTCAAACCCCATCACTCCTCCAACTGGCTTCCTCTTCTCCTTCTCAAAAAGTCTGCACCCTCTCGACACCGTCCTGACGACCTTTGCCTTGTCCTATAAACACAGGCTCGCACTCTCATGCACACGTATCAGCACGAACACCCTGAACAACACAGAGAAAATCATGCGTTGCTCCTCCGACGCGCCAGACACTTCCTGGTATAGACATCAAGTGCGTGAAGATGGGCCTGGAAGAAAGGCGTGGGTCGTTCTCGCACAAGATCGTGCCAAGGAGCACACGAGGAACATGTTGTTGTGAGGCACATGAAAGTGGTGCAGCGGCGGGCGAGGGAGACGGCTAGGATGAGAAAGATACGCAGGGCACTGGAACTGTCAGCGAGCGCGCAGTGGTACTGTGAGAGGGAGAGGAATCATTTGGATCTGATCTGGGAATTAGAATATCAGAATTCGCAGTCAGCTCCCGCATCCGCTCTTAAATCGCGACCTCGTGAGTGCATGCGCTTATCCTGTATTGAATGGACATGAGTTTGAGAGTACAAACAACCGTTACACATGGGAACCACGAGCACTAATTTGGAACGTGTCAGTATGTCAGCTCCGTACTTGTTGGCGGAGGATTCCCTTTGCCGATACCTTCATATGTATCTATTTGCCTATGATGATCACTCAGCTGTGAATTACTGGGAACAGCGCCTTCATCTTTATCTTTCCTACTCTCACAATGGCGAGCCTCTTGTATACATCGCGTCCTACACCATCTGGAATTCCTCACTCGGGTAAGGTTGTATTTTCTGCTGAGAATGTCAACTCATATACAATCATTCCCAGGTTTCCCAGGTGGCCGAAATTACGATTACACAAAGAGTTACAGCCCCGAGAAACCGGGCGAAGGAGCAAAGGAGAATGCGCGTGTCTGGAATGTCTATCTTGATGAAGCTCATGAATACGATATGGACATGATTGAGAGTTTTCGAAATATCATCGATGGTCTGCTCGTTTTTGTGAGTTGTTACATTCGTCCATGATATGTGTTCTCAATTCAATACAGGCCGCGCTCTTCTCTGCAGTGGTCACAACCCTTGTTGCTCAAATATCTCAAGCACTCCAACCAGATAACTCACAGATTATGGTATTCTTACTCATCGAAAACAATCAATTATTGAGGGCCGCTGGCAATAAAACGAGTATAAATGCCGTGCCTCCAGCATATTTAGGTCCTGAAAGCCGAACGCACACTTCAATCGATGTCTGGGTCAATGGACTCTTTTTCACCAGTCTAGCTCTCTCGGTGTCAACCGCCCTCCTCTCTGTTCTGGCTAAACAATGGATTCAAGTTTGTTCACTCACTTGGCCTTGTCTCGCAGTCGTCTGACATGATGATAGGCATATACTGCAGTTGTACCTGGTGGTGCCAAAACTCGCGCTGTGACTCGCCACTTCCGCTTTGAGGGACTTGTAAAATGGAAACTCAGTGATATCATTGAAAGTCTTCCACTCATCCTACACTGCTCGGTTGCCATCTTCCTTATTGGGCTTGTTCTCTACATTTCGCAATTGTCTCGTCCGATATGTGGAGTCGTTGCTGTGATCACTGCTCTCACAGTTCTGTTCTACTTTATATCCTCCATGATTCCAGCTTTTGACATTGCTTGTCCCTACCGCATCCCCTTCATGTTTTCTCTAGCTCAGCTTCTGGTCTTTGTTTCTGATGTGATACAATATGCATATGGGAGCTTCCGTCATAAGCAATATAGGATATTGTGGCCGCGGAGACCAAGATGGTCCTTGAAATTGAAAGAGGGAAATGAAGTGTCGAAGGATGATCTCAATCCCAGACTCACTTACAAGTCCATAAATTGGGTATTCAACCACTCATCTAACCATTCTGTGAAGGAAATTGTTGTGGAGGGTACTTATGGTTTGTTTCAGGAGCTGTTTTCCTCTGATGAGCCCAACAAATCTCATCTACCTGTGGAATATCTCATATCTAGATCAAAAGACCTCCTTTTCCTTCTTCTTAACTCTACAATCACATATTCCTTATCAAGGTTGCCAGATATGTCATCAATGACTGACAAGAAAGAAGAAATTGAAGCTAGTACTGTGTATGGCCAATTCATTGCAGCTCTCATGAAAATCCCTTCTGAACAGGCTCTAGTATATGAATTTGATACTCATGGTAAAGACTCAAAACAACAGATAATGGATGCACTCTTCACAGCCTATGGAGAGGCACTCAGGAAAAAGCATCATAACTTATCCCAGTACCTTGTGGAATGGGGTTGTCATCTGGTTCAACCTGACAGTGGATGGAATAGATTTTTGTATTTTTGTGCAATATCCGGAGATGCACAAGACTTTCAAGATTTAATGGATCAAGGAATTGACCTCAATTGTCATGATTCTCTTGGTTGGACTGCTTTGCATTATGCAGCCTTATATGACAATCTAGATGTTGTTATTGCCCTTGTTGAACAAAAGCCAGGTCTGATTTCTGCTGCTACAACACACTGGATGGATGTCTCACCATTTACACCACTTGATTGTGCTGTTTTCTCTGGGAAATCTGGTGTGATGGCATTTCTTTTGGAGCATGGTGCCAAATCAGTATCTCATAATGCACTCTATGACACATTGGCAGAATGGGGATTTTCTTCACTCTACAAATTAGAGAATCTCCTTGACCATGGATGGGACAGAACAGTCAAGGATAATAAACAGAAGACATTACTTGACATTGCATATAGCAAAGGTGATAGGGAACTTGTTGACTACTTGGAAAATTATCAGACTGTCAGGCTCCCACCATGTGGGTATACATCTCAAACTTCAGATGAAGAAACATTTCAAGAAACTACAGATGAGGAGTCATTTAAAACTGCAGATGAAGAGGCATCATAGTCTCCATGATGTACATCTTACTCTCCCTGGTATGTATGTCACACTCTAAATGCAAACATGGGAATATGATTAATTTTTACATGTGCAGTAATAATGGACAGATTGTATATGTTAAACTAAACATCCCAAAAATAACAATTAAACAAGGCATACCTGCTGAAAAGAAAAAGTGGTGCAGAGAAGAGAAAATGAATAAACATGTTGAGATGTGTCTGGGCATGCAACTGATGAGTACAGAGTACCACATGGAAATACTAGACTGTTAAACACAATAAAACTCAGTGTGTGAATGACTGGGGTGATCCATATTCTCATTCTGTCCATATGCAAATCCCAGCTGTACAGTTCCTATTTCCTTATTTGTCTTTCAATCTGCAGCAGTGGTGGTGACATCAGATCACGTGGCATGATGCACCCCTCAATCCATCTCCAACACTCCCCAAGACTTGACAGGCACATCAATCCTTGCATAATCTAAGAGCAACACAGAACTTGTGGTGTTGTGGTCATGGTAGCACTTTGGTGAAGAGGTCCACTATGTTTTTGCTGCTTGGTATGTATTTGATCTCAATCTTTCCCTCTTCCACTGCATGTCAGATAAAGTGGTGGCAAACATCAATGTGTTTTATACAATTGTGATTTTGCTTGTTTTTGGCAATAGCAATTGATTCATTGTTGTTGCCTTGCAGCTCTGCAGGATAGGGAACTTCCATTCCTATCTCTGACAGCACAGAAAACATCCACTGGATCTGTTTAGCAGCATGCTCCAACACTATATATTCCGCTTCTGTCATCAATGTTGATACTGTGTCCTGGAACTTGGCACTCCAACTCATGGGCCCTCCCGCTTGCAGATATACTCCTCCTGATACTGATTTTTATGAGTCTATGTCAGCCATGAAATCAGAGTCATAATATCCCCATGGGATGTAGTCTGCATAGCCTTTCCTGCCATATTGTAACTTGTAGTGTAACATTGCTTTCACATACTGCATGACATGGAGCAGGGCCAACCAGTGTTGCTTTTCTGGGTTAGACATGAAGCAACTGAGGGAAGTGATTGCAAAAGCTAAGTCTTGCCTTGTACCTACTTGGGCATACATCAGTGAGCCCAGGGCTTCTTGATAGAGTTTGTTGGCCATGTACTGGTGTTCCTCAGGAGTTGTTGAGGATTGCATCTGGCTTAAGATGATACCTGGTGGTAGCAGGGTGTATTTTGGTGTATAGTCAGCCATTCCATATTTTCGATGGCTCATTTCAGATACTCTTTACTCTATCATGAATTATTCAGATGCCTAGCACAGATTTGATGTCACCCAGATCTTTGATCTCATACTTCTCACCAAGTTCTTTCCATGCTACGTTTGCTTCTGCTTTTGACAATGAAATGCCTGAGGTGTCATCAGTGCATGTACTTGTCACCATCCTCTCACCATCTTGAAGTCTGGACCTTACTGATTGATCTGCCTCAGACCTGTGATACCCAAGTCTCTTCATGTCCTCATCTCAGGTTCACCACCAGTTGTTTGCTGCATCCATCATACCATATATTGCCTTGTCAACCAGGGAAACCAGGCCCTTCCCCATACTTGCTATTACTGCCACACTTGCTCCTCTGGACCTGTTTGCCTGCTGCTATGTCCACCCAATAGACCTCACTAGGCTTGACCTCGTGATTCTCAGGCTGTTCCATGATGATAGGGACTTGAGTCAGGGTGTTGAGGTAGGCACTCATGTAATCAATTTGCCACATCTCATAGTCTGCAAGGTTCATGTGGAGGGATTCATACTTTATGACCGACACATACATTGGGAAGTAATCTATGCCTGAGATCTGTGAGAAACCCTTCACAATGAGCCTGGCCTTGCACCCAACAATCTTGCCATCAGCATCAAACTTCAGTGGGGAAACCCATCTATTGGTGCACTGACAGGCCATACCACCAGGCACCAGATCTTCCTCTCATGCATCCACCACATCTCCTCATTCATAGATCCTTTCCACAGATCAGGTCTTTGCATGGCCTCAGAATAAGACTTTGGAACCCAGTCCTCAGGCTCATCCCCACCTAGGCAACACCCCTGGCATGGCAGCAAAAGTCTCCTCCTTGCTCTCCAAAATTGTACAGGTCCTCATTGTGTGGCATACCAACCCTGGCACCCATGCCAATGTCAGATCTGGCAGAAATCCATGCAGAGTGATGGATCTTGCTAGTGGCACAATGCCCACAAATCCTGCTGGTGGGGCAGGTACTGGTGCGAGTGGCTGCAGCACAGCTATGCCCTCCACAGGCCCATCTGCATATATGGCAAGGATGTCAAAAAGGTCCAAGAGGTTGGTATTGCAGGTGTCAGGCAGAGTCTGGTGCACTAGGCCCTCCTCAAAAATCATGTCATGAGAGTGGAAAATCCAACCTGTCCCATGTTCAAGCAGCTTATAGTCACCTTGGCCAAAGTACCCCACAAGCACGCACTTCACCAACTGCACATCAAGCTTGCTCATGCCATCTTCCTATGGGATCTTCACATATGCCATGCACCTAAAGGGGTGCAAGTATGACATGTCAGGTCTCAAGCTGGTACAAATCTCATGGGGGGTCTTCCAAGGGTGCCAAGCGCTGAGAACCAGGTCTAGTATATGGACTGCCATAGATGCTGCCTCACCTCAATGGTGTACAGGGAGGCCAGAGTCATTTAGCATGTGGCAGGTTAGGTCAAGGATTGTGCAGTTGCACTGCTCAACAACTCCATTTGCAGAGGAAGAGTGCAGGGCCATTGTCTCATGCCAGATACCATGCTCACAGCAATACATGCCCCACACCTCATTGTCAAACTCCTTGCCACTGTCAGTATGGACACACTTGACTTGCAAGCCAAACTGTGTTTCTACATGTACATCAAGCTCTCTGAGGCAGGTCAATGTCAGCTCCTTGGTTTTATGGGCTAGGAACCAGGCCTTGCAGTCTGCCCCTGCTTGGTCTGTCACTACAAGCATCAGTGTCTTGCCCCTGATAGTCTGGACCATAGCAGGGCCCCATAAGTCAAATGTAATGCACTCATATGGCTTCAGCTCTAGTTCATAGCAGTTGGCTACAGATAGAACAATCTTGCATGTTTCACACAGTAGCTGAATCTGTAAGGGTGACCTCTGGAGGCTATGGCTCAGTCACACAGCTGGCAGAGGGAGATCCAAAGTATATTAGAATGGTATGATATGACAGGAATGTAGCTAATTACCTGGCAGAGGGTGATCCAAAGAGAACAAGTCTAAGGACTCCTCTGCCAGGGTGCGGTGCATCAGGCACAGGCATGGAGGTGTGGGAACATACTGTACAGCATGACCATGACTAAACCCTAACCCCGAAGAAGGTCCAGAGCCCTCCGGACCGCTCTAGGATGGTCCCAGGACATCCCTGAAGGTTCTAAAAAGGAAGAACGCCTGACATCACCCTCCCTCTAGAGTGTGGCAACTCAACGCACTAGGGTAGAACAGCTTCTGGATGGCCTGATTGGTTGGAGAGATGGGGTCCCTGGACCGCTCCAGGATGGTTCTGGAGGTCCCGGAGTGGTCCTGGAGGTCCCAAAGGTCCCAAAATGGAAGTCCCCTGACAATGTGCCACCAAGAGTGGTCCCTCCCAAGGCCATCTTTGGCGGCGGTTATGCAGGATACAAGCCAACTGGCGGGGTATCACAGTGCTACAACTGTGGCCGTACCGACCACTATTCTATGGACTGTAAGGCGCCAAGAGTGCAAGTATGAGCTGCCCATATGGCAGCAGTAGGAAGCGACATGGAAAGCGACGCTGAGGAAGACTGGGAGGAACTCATCAAAGATGAGGAGGTTCCTGTCAGGGGACTTCCTTTTTGGGACCTCCGGGACCCCTGGGACCATCCCAGGGTGGTCTGGAGGACTCTGGACCTCCCCCAGGGTTAGGGTTTAGTTGCAGTCATGCTGTACAGTATGTTCCCATGCCTCCATGCTTGCACCTGATATGCTGTGCCTGATGTGCCATGCCTGATGCGCTGCACCCTGGCAGAGGAGTCCTCAGAATTGTTCTCTTTGGATCCCCCTTTGCCAGGTAATTAGCTACATTCCCTGTTGTATGATACCATTTTAATACACCTTTGGATCCCCCTCTGCCAGTTGCATGACTTAGCCGCAATCTCTGGAGGTCACCCTTACAGCAGAACAAGTCTCCTAACTCTGGTCTGGAGGCCCCCTATAGCTTGCCAATCTTTTAGGCCCCTATCCATAACCCAGACCTCCCTATCCCTGCACACTTCCAAACTTTCCACCCTCCATCAAACCACCAAAACCATCTCTGGTTCCCTCCAGGCGCTCCTTGAGCACCTTCCTGCAGCCCTAGCTGCATCCTCTCCTTCTCCCTCGCCAGTTCCACGCTTCCCTGCTGCGAGACTGGCCCCTCCAGCTCTGGGACATGCCAACATTCCCTGCCTGGCGCTCCCAGATGCATACAATGGTGACCACATGTCTGGAGAGCATTTCCTCCAATCTTGTGTCACCTATATTTAGCTCTGTGGTGACAACTTCCTCTCCAACGAGCTCAAGATCACGTGGGGTCCTGTTGTATATGAAGTCCAGATGAGCAGCAACCTACGCAATGAGAGTCTTCCAGTGCCCTGGAGGAGTCGCAGGATTTGGGGACTGGGCTGCGTTTTGCAGGCAGAAACAAAACACTGACACAGATGCTGCCAGAGAGACCTGGCTTGATATGCTGGAACTTAGATCTTTACCCACAAAGAGGAAGTTTTTCTTGTCCATTTGATAAGATATGATACAGTATTTATAGTGTCAATGGTAGCCCACTCTGACCACCCACCCTAGACTATCACCTAGAGTACCTGGTGGCTCTGCTCCACATCACCCCACTGATATGGGGCTTAGGATTACCCACCAATACTGCTCCAATCCTGCTGGCTTGTAGGCACTTGCAGCATGATACACCTCTTCCACAGATCAGGAATACTTGTCAGGTTCCGCTGACCACGGGGGCTCAGACCACTGGGCGAATCCTTACTTGGCACGCATGAAGTCTACACGCACAATTGAAGGGCGGGCGCGGTGGTACGGACCGGGACTGAGGGGGCAACAGTGACGTTAGAGGGGTCAGAGATGGTCCAGGAGACTGCGGGGGAAACTCCGGGGTCCGGGGGTGAGCTCCGGGGCTTGGTGTAAGTCCCGGACGCGAGTATGTGGAGGGCCGGGGCTCAGGTGCGGGGCTCACTAAGTCCTGGGGCTGGAGAGAGGCGGGGAAGAGTGAAAGAGTCAAGACTTGAGGAGAGAGTAGACAAGAGTCGAGACGAAGAGGAATGAAGGAGAAGAAGGAGAGAAACTTAGAGAGGAAGAGGCGGGAGAAGAACTTAGAGGGAGAAAGAGACCGGAGAGGAAAGCAGATAGATTGAGGCTAGACAAGACGAGAGGTAAGATAATAGGAGAGGAACGAGTTGAGTCGAGTACGAGATAGAAGAGAATAGAGATGTAACAACGGAAGTAGGCCAGGAACAATAACAGACAAACTAGAGACGGGGAATGGCAATATCAACACTACCGTACCAGATACTAGACTACGGCTTATATACGAGGGGCGGGTGTGCTCCGGGGCTCAGGTCCAGGCTCTGTGGTGAGTCGCGGGGCAGGGATCCTTGCTGGAGCCCGGGGTTTGTGCAAGGCGCACCGGGGCTCTTGCTGAAGCCTGGGGACTGTGCAAGGTCATACGGTGGATGTTAGTGGCGTAAAGGAACTCACAAAGGAGAGGCCTTGCTTTGGGAGCATGGGAGGTATGGACAATACGGGGAGGTGAGGAGTCGACCAAAGAGGAGGCGTAGGGCGTGGGGTTCGGGCCGAGTGATGCGTGTCGTGATGCGTGATGGTTGCCGGATTGGGAAGGGAGGGCGTCGGGGTCTGCCGGTGAGGGGCCAGGGATTGCTGGGCAAGCGCTGACGGTGACGGCCATCAGCCGGGGGTTGCTGGGGCGGGCGCTGATGGTGGCGTGGGCATCCGGGGGTTGCTGGGGCCGGCGCTGATGTGGCGTACACGGCGGTGATGGGTGTGTGATGGCTGCTGAGCCGGTGGAGAGGGCCGGTCCGGGTCCAGGGTTTGTGGGGCTGGCCCGGAGAGGTTGAGGGTACCAGGGCTGGGGCTGGTCACCGGCGGTGGTTGGTGGTGGACCGGCAGATCGTGACAATACTTGACCCACACCATCTTCCATGTTATTGCCATCAGTTTATTACCAGTACTGCTGTCAGTACCACTACTGTTACTGGCTGGCCATGTTTAGCAAAAATTCCAGAAGCAAAGGCTCCTATCAATGGCTGACTATTCATGTAAAACAAACCATACTAGGAGCTGCTCAGCTTACTTATGTGGGCTCAGGTGGTCACATGTCCAGACATCTTGTTTGCTGTGGGACTACTTGCAAGTGTCAGGTTTCGCTGACCATGGGGGCTCAGTCCACTGGGCAGATCCTTAGTTGGCAAACTCAAAGTCTATGCATACAATTGGCATTGTGGGGCACAGAGGACAAACTGGAGATTTGGGGGAGGGATTGAGTACAGGGGAACAATGCTAGTCCTGAAGGCTAGAGAGGGAACTCCAGATCTCAGAGGTGAGCTCCAGGGCTGGGAAAAAGTCCTGGGGAGCATGGAAGGCTGGGGTCAGATGTCAGGACTCTTCAAGTCCTGGGGCTGAAGTCAAAGGGAAGTGGTTGAGAATGTGACCAGAAAGAACCAGGGAGCTTGGAGACTGGAGGAGGATAGAGAGAAAGGGAAAGAGAAGGAGACAAGAAACTTAGAGAGTTGGACTGGAGAAGGGAAACAAGATAGAATGAATCAAGGACAAGACAAGTGAGACAAGAGTCAAGAGTAGAACAAGTTGAGTATGAGATAGATAAGAAATAGGAATGAGATAGATATGAGTTGATGGAGAGAGTACAAGGACTTGGGCAAGAAAGTATGGAAAGATGGGCAATATCAATGGAGGCTATGCTATGGCTTATATATGAGGAGGGTGGGTAGGCTCTGGACTACAGGCCTGGGCTCCAGGGCGCATTGCAGTGCAGGAGTTCTTGCTAGAGCCCAAGGTCTGTGCAAGGAGTCATGCGGTGGTGCTGGGACTCTTGCTGAAGCCTGGAAATTATGCAAGGGCACAGCGGGCATCAAGGTTGGTTGAGTGGCATAAAGGAAGCTCACAAAGGATTGGTCTTGCTTTGGAAGCACAGGAGGTATGGAATGTGTGGGGAGGCAAGGAGTTGACCAAGGAGGGGATGCGGGTGCATGGTTTGGGCTGGGGTGATGTGTTGATGTTAGAGGCATGAGGAAATGCAAAAGGAACTGGACAGGGCCTTGTCCAGGATATTGAGCCTTGAGATTGCAACGCATATGGGGGCACGCCCTCTGAGGGTCAACCCCCCCACTGTGTACAATGGGAGTAAGAAGCATTTAGCAGACCAGTTCATGCAACAAGTTGAGGCAGCGGCACTGTTCCAAAATTTTTGGAGCAACAAACAGAAGATTGTATGGGCACAGTCATACTTGTCAGGCTCAGCACAGGAGTGGTCATACATTATCACAATGGGGCCTGAGGGTGCCTTGATGAATCCACGTTGCTATTACTGGGCAGTGTGGCTGGAAGATTTCAGAGCCTTGTTCTGCATGAGGGACCCAGCAGAGGAGGTGAGGATAAAATTTGATCAACTCACACAAGGCTCAAGCTCAATTACTGACTATTGCATGGCATTCTTCAAGCTGAAGAGCAAACTTGGACGTGTGGATGCAGAAAGCAAACATGTAAAGGATTAGTTCTGGAAGGGGTTGAACTTGCAAGCTGTCAGGTCCCGCTGATCACAGGGGCTCAGATCACTGGGCAAATCCTTACTTGGCATGCGTGAAGTCTACACGCACAACCAAAAGGGCAAGCACAGCGTATGGGCTGGGACTGAGGAGATGAAGGTGAGTGTGGAGGGACCAAGACTGGTTCAGGGAGCTGTTGAGGGAACTCTGGGGTCCAGGGACGGGCTACAGGGCTTGGAATAAGTCCTGGGAGAGAGGATGCAGGCGGGCCGGAGTTCAGGTGCGGGACTCACTAGGTCCTGGGGCTGGGAAAAGGCAGAGGAGTGGCAAAAGGGGTGGGGGCTCAAAGAGGATGAAGGCAAAGAGATGAGAAGGAAGAGAGGAAGAGAAAGAGACTGAAGAGGAACTTAGAGAGAGGCTGGAGACAAGAAACAGATAGATTGAGGACAAGACAAGTGATAAGATAAGAGAAACAAGTCGAGTCGAGTATGAGATAATGAAAAATGGAGACGTGATAAGAGAGATAGATCGAACAATAACTGAGGCAACTAGAGACTGGGGAGTAGGCAATATCAACACTCACATACCAGATACTACACTACGGCTTATATAAGAATAAAAGTAAAAAGGAAAGATCAATTATTGAGAGGTAGTTATATATGCGCTGTTATCTCTCAACAAATAGCACCAACCCCTACAAATCATGGACGGTCAATACAGCTATGGACCTGCTAGTCAGTTACAATACAACCACAATTAGGGAATTTTTGACATTGAAACATATTGACAGAAACATTACTGGAACGATATATAGAAGAAAACAAGAGTACAGGAGACATGCCATTACACAGATTAGTAAAGGTAAGAGATCAAACATCTCTATGCGTATGTAAAAGCAGAGAAAAAAAAA
>JAGGAU010000400.1:0-13025 GCA_017657275.1 Termitomyces sp. T108
ATATTGTTGGTATATACTCTAATATACTTTGGATCTCCCTCTGCCAGTTGTGTGACTGAGCCATAGCCTCCAGAGGTCGCCCTTACACCTCCCATCTGCCTCTAATCCATTGGTTTCCTGGTTTACCATTGAGTTCCTCAGTCACCCCCTTTCTTGTTTACTTACATTTGATTATTCTTGGTTCCACATACTTGTTGTTGGCATCATCTCTGCCCAGGTGGTTGTTTGCTCTGGTAGGAGCCCCCCAGGTCAGGGTCCTGACAGGGCTCTGTAGGGCTCCAGGAAGAAAAGTTACAAAGGTTTGATGGAATTGATGCATTGATTGCAGATGGTGATCCATGATCTTATCAATCAGTTTTGATGATCACGTCCAGATCATTCCTGGATTATTCCATGATATTATCAATTGATGGCTGCTGAGTGCTGCATGCTATTTTCAGCTTCTTTTGATTGCAGATCTTTCTGTGATTGAATCAGCTTCTTTTGGCACAGCCACATCTCGCTCATCATTCTCATCAAGATCTAATTCCAGATCATCAATGATTGATTGATGGAATCCTTGGCTATCATTCTTTTGTCATTACTCAAAGATATGCCTGTATCTTAGCCATTTGGCCATTGTTTGACATGTTTGAACCAGTTTCAGGCTTGTCAGGAGGCAGGGAACTTTATGGTATGTATAGCCTTTGGGTTTTGGCTTATTTGATATGTCTTGCTTACAGTTTTCAGCTTTGTTTTAGACATATCTCTGTTTTATTGTACCAACATCAATGTATCACATTTTTCCATGCTTCTGCCATGGCGTGTCGCCATATCAGTAGTGGTCTCATACATGCTGGCAGCCTAGTTGCCTCCTTCAATGTGCCAAGTTAGCGCCTCTTATTGTCAATAGTACCACCAGGTACATTACCACCTCCCAGTTGCCAGGAGTCTAGCACCTGCACTTACAGCAGGATTTTGATTTAGCGCCTGATTGCTAAGCACTCCCTTTATCCTTCTTACACTTACCAAAAATTGCCAGCCCCACAAGTAGCTGGGACCCTGCCTGGGACTCTCACATTCCTTAGCGCATGCCTAATGCTACTCTAAACAAGGTGCTAGGTGGCAGTTACCTCATACAGTACCTAGCAACTTTTGGGCATCATCAAATTGGAGCCCACTATGAGGGTCTTCTAAGGCAGCATTCCACCAGAAACCCATGGTCAGAAGCAGCACCACCTCCTTCAATTGGCAGGTGCTACCATCCCCTTCCATTTAGAATTCTCCACAGAATCCACCACCCCATGCCTACCAGGAGCTTTACTATGTAGGACTCTAGCACAGGAACTTGCCAATGCACCTGCAGAACTTACAGTAGACAATATCCCCAACCTTTTCCCTCAAGCCCTTGATTTTGAACCTACCACCCCAGGAACTAATACATTCCTTGCTGACTTAGCACTAGAAAGCCCCTTATGCCGATCACTGCTTTGTCTCAGTTGTTCAAATCAGTTACACCTACACCTCCCTCCACACCAAATCAAGTACCCTCCTTGCCAACACCCACTATAAAACAAACAGTTCAGTGCATGCCACCCCAAAACCACTTTAGCACCCCTAAATGGGATGAAACAAGATCCAAGGAGCTTGGACAGTATTTCAAGGAGCTGGAATACTTATTACAAGACTGTGGGGTTACTGACCAAACCCAAATGAAAGAATATGCCGCCCGGTATGTCTCTTATAACACAGCAGATATTTGGACTGGCCTTGCAAAATTTAGTGCACCCATGACAGTCCCTGGTGACCAGGCACCAGCAGCAGCTTTCTATAAAGCTTGGAAAGCAGCTCATCAGGTTCCACCCTGGTGCTGAGGAGTCCACATGCTACACCCTTAGCAACCTACAGAAGCTTGTCCAGGATACATTTGATAATGGAATATATACCATTGGTGACCTTTCAACATATTATAGGAATTTCACTAGGATTGCTAGGTGGCTTGTCCAGAAAAGAAAACTATATAAAAATAAGGAGCACCAACTATTCCAGCAAGGTTTTCCTATGTCACTATGGGTCAGGATCACCAGTCATTTGGAGATGGTCTTTACTGACCACCATCTGGAAGAGCCTTATGACATGGAAGAAGTCTTTGAAGCAGGCAAATAGAAACTGAGGGGCACTGATACCACTATCAGCAGTTTAAACATTATAGCTGCATGCACCAACCACTTGATGATGCCAGAACTTTTGCCAGTGCCTGGTGCCTCTATCACACGAATTCCAACTCCTTTGCCTGCCAAAGAAAATTTTGTAAAGAAAGAAGAAGTGGATGCTGCTATTGCTGCCATGGTCACTTCTGTTGTGTCCTCAGCCATGTCTAGAATTGAAACCATGCTTTCAAACAACCATACTGCCCCACATGCTAATTCCAACCCTGCCAACAACCTTTGCCATTTCTGTGGAGAAGTGGGCCATACCATGACAAAAGGCTGTTGCCCCATGCTTGAAAATTACATCCACCAAGGCAAGATCTGCCAAGGAGCTGACAGCAAGATTATCCTCTTGTCTGGTGCCCTCATCTCTAATTACCCTGAGTTGAAATCTTACCAAGAAAGGGTTGATGAGTGGCACAGGCATAACCTAGGCAACCTGGTGGCAGCAATGCTAACTGGCAATGCTAACCCAGATGCTGAGCAAGCCATTCAACAGTAGTTGGTACATGAAGTCATGTGCTTAGGAGAAGCAACCAAGTTGCTAGGAACTGCATCAATGTCACAAATTGAGATACTAGAACAAAAATTGAGGTTGCTAAAGAATCAAGTCTTTGATGGTGTTGAAATTCAAAAACCCAAACAACCTCTGAAAGGATACAAGCCCTTGGCAACTCCTCCAACTGTAGCCTAGTGCCTCTAAGCCTAGCGCATCACAACCACCTGCCTTTAGCACCCCAGATTCAGTTGCTAACACCACAGAACCTGAGCCCACTGTTACCACCTTGTCACTGCCCCCACTTCACCCTTATGCAGGTCTGCCCAACCAATATAATCCCCCAGCCCAGCAAAACTTTGCAGCACCTGACAAGCAACCCAAGGGCAGCTACAGACCCACAGTGCCCATTTTTGATATTGAGAAATCCAACCATGTTTTTGATTGCATTATGAAGACACCTGTCACCCTATCTGTTGAAGAACTATGCAGCATTGCCCTGGATGTTAGGAATCAAGTTAAAACTGCAGTAACACCTAAAAGAGCCCTTTAGGCAACTGTCAGGACATCCACCCATTCCCTCCCATCAAATTCCAGCTCTGATCCCTCCTCCAGTAGATCAGCCCCATTCAGGTGTCAGCATCTAGATCCAGCCACATCCAGGTCTCAGCCACATCCATGTCTCAGCTACATCCATGTTTCAGCCACATCCATGATCACTTGTTCCAGATTACTTCCATTTGACTTAGATTGCTTCTACCTGACTCAGATCACTTCCAGCTTCCCTTTTAGGTAGTGGTCTACAGCTATATAAGATCTGGTAGTTGGTAGCTACTCCCTAGCCTTGATATTCCTGATTGTTACTTGACTTCCTGATTACTGTTACTTGTGTTTGCCTCTTGATTGTTTATTGCTTCCTCTCATCTGCCTCTAATCCATTAGTTTCCTGGTTTACCATTGAGTTCCTCAGTCATCCCTTTTCTTGTCTACTTACATTTGATTATCCTTGGTTCCACATACTTGTTGTTGGCATCATCTCTGCCCAGGTGGTTGTTTGCTCTGGTAGGAGCCCCCTAGGCCAGGGTCCTGACAGCAACCATGCAAGACGCTGATGACATAGACAATGCATTACCAGAATTTTCAGTTGCTAGCAACCCATCCTCAGAAGACCTTAAGCCACTTGTCAATGCCACCTCTGTGGACTTGGTAGAATCCTATATTAAGTCACTAGGACCAGGGAAAGATCTGGCTATCTTGACAGTCACTCAAGACTCCCATGCTATATGTTCAATCATGCTCAGCGTTGACAGTCACCAGGAGGTAAAAGCCATCATGGATTCTGGGTCCCAAATAATTTCTATGTCAGCCAAGATTGCTAACAATTGAGGCCTTATTTATGACCCTAATATTGTCCTTAACATGCAAAGCACTGATGGAACAATTGACAGATTGCTTGGGCTTGCCAAGAACATTCCATGCACCATTGACGACTTGACCTTCTTCTTACAGATTCATATTCTTAGGTTGCCAGCATATGACATTCTTCTTGGGTGACTCTTTGATGTCTTAGCATGATCGGTGGTATCCACCTTATCTGACAATGAAACAACCTTGACTATTAGCAACCCCAACACTGGCATGCAGTGCACAGTACCTATGTTCCCCAGAGGTCACCAGAAAGAGAAACTCACCAAAACCCCAGCCTTTACTGACTAGCACCCAGGAAGAAGACAAGTGTGTTTTCACCCACCATCAAGGAAGTGATCAAGGATGATCATGGAGATGAAGCATTGATTTTGGAATATGACCACCAAAGTGGTCTTGTGAATATTGTATCCACCGCTTGTCTGGACCCCAAAGTACTTTCTCCCCACTCTGATAAAGGTGCTAACATGTCTTCCCCTAGTCTTACCAACCCTTCTCTTGCTGACTTGTATCTCACTGCCTCTGAATCATTTTCCAAATTTGCATCCCCTAATACATATCTTGCAACCCTTCCTAACAACCCTTCTTCTGCTATTCTTGGACTGACAGCACCTAGTGGCTCTGCTAGCAACCGTACAGATATTGTACCCGCCTTTGCTAATTTTAGCACTCCTAAAAGGAAAGGAGTACAGTCCAAGAAGAAATACAAACCCATTGCATTCAAAATCAAACCTGTGGCCAGCACAGTTTCCAAAGACTTTAGGATTGAGCACCACATCCTTGGCAACCCTCTTGCCGGCATGCCCACACTAAGCCCAAATCCTCCTCCTTTTAAACCCACTAGTTGCTTTACTGAAGAACATCACTAGCAGTTCCTTAGCAACCATGACACAGGTTTTCTCACCAGCTCTGAACTCAACATCCTTACTGACCTCATGTCACAACAAGATCAGGCCTTTGCTTGGGAAGATAGTGAGCATGGACATTTCAGAACAGATTTCTTTCCTCCTATAGTCATCCTCACCATTCTCCATGTACTGTGGGCAGAGCATAACTGCCCCATACCACCAGGACTAGAGGCTGAAGTCTGCCAGATCATACATAGCAAGACCAAGGCTGGTGTCTACAAGCCATATAATAGTGCCTACCAATTATGCTGGTTTTGTGTCCTTAGGAAATCTGGTAAACTTCAGATTGTTCATAGCCTTGAGCTGCTAAACAAAGTCACCATATGGTATTCTGGTGTGCCCCCTTTTCCAGACCATGTAGCAGAATCCTTTGCTGGCAGGATTTGTGGTGACATGCTAGACCTCTATGTTGGCTATGATGAGCAACTCATACATCCTTCCTCTCAAGATTTCACCGTATTCCAGACCCCTTTTGGTGTGCTAAGGCTGGTTACTTTGCCTATGGGCTGTACCAATTCTGTCCCCATCTTTCATGATGACATCACCTTCATCCTACAACCCAAAATTCCCCACCACATACTTTGTTTCATCGACAATGTAGGCACTAAAGGTCCCAAAGATTGGTGACTCATAGATGGCCTTGCAGCAACCCATCCTAACAACCCTGGAGTATGCCTAGTGCTATGGGATTTCTTTCAACTTCTCAACCAAGTTCTTCAATGTATGAAGTACTGTGGTGGCACCTTCTCTGGCCACAAACTAGTTCTATGCATGCCACATTTCAAAATCCTTGGCCATATATGCATGCCAGCTGGCAGAGTGCCTGACAAGTCATGCCTAGTGCTTCTGAAGCACTAAGGCATTTGCCACAATTTGTCTGAGGTCCATGCCTTCCTTGGCATGGTAGGCATCCTCTGAATGTTCATCAAAAACTTTGCCCACCATGCCCATCATCTCACCTGACTCACATGCACCAACGCTCTGTTTGAATTTGGCCCTAAACAAGTTAGCACTCAAAAAGATCTGATCAAGGCGCTACAGGAAGCCCAACCCCTTGTCCCAATTGATTACACATCACCAGACCCCATTATCCTAGTGGCAGACACTTCTTTTATTGCTGTGGGCTTCTTTCTTTGCCAGTGTGCTAGCAACAACAGAAAACAGAGGTGCTACAACAGATTTGGATCAATCATGCTAAATAATAGGGAGGCATGCTACAGTCAACCTAAACTGGGAGTCTATGGAGTCTTCAAGGTATTCCAAGCACTAAGGATGTACCTCACTGGCATGCAAAATTTGATAGTGAAAGTGGACACAAGATATATCAAGGGTATGTTACAAAATCCTGACATACAGCCCTCTGCAAGTATAAACTAATGGGTGGTTGCTATCCTAATGTTCCACTTTGAGCTTGTGCATGTTAAAGGTACTTTCCACGGACCTGATAGACTCTCTTGCCAACCTCACCAGCTTGGCAACCCAAACCTGGACACTGGCAACAATGAAAACTTTGCTGATTTGATTGACTGCCTTCATGGCTTCATGCACTTAATACAACTTCCCATTCCCCTGCTCTGTAGTGACTGACCTGCTAGCACTCTCTTGCATCCCATTGTCCCTTACCAACCTGAGCCCTTTCTAGCGCCCCTCATTTTTTATACATCCTCTATCAATGAAGTTACTGATTCACACATGCCATCACCCCCATGCCTCATACAAGAATCCAAACCCCTCATTGGAAACAGTGCCAACCTAGAATATGATGCAGTACCAAGAAGCACTAAGGCAGTTTGAGAGGATAGCAGACTTGATACAGTTAGGCTTTGGCTAGACACTCTCAGGCAACCTGACAACCTTAGCAATGATGAATATGTGACCTTCATATGCTAGCATAGCAAGCCAGGTCTCTCTGGCAGCATCAGCATCAGCAGTCCATTTCTGCCTGTATTGTCATCTTTCCACTATTATTGCTGTTAGCAAGTCAAACTTCTGAAGATTTGTATTCTCCCTTCTGATCGTAACATACCAAGTTCTGTCATATTTTTACTCATTGTCACACCTATTGCACAAAACCTTTACCAATAAGTCAAGTACTGGACTCAAGTACTAGATTCCACAAATAGAGTATACATGATGCTATCAACACTTGTGCCATTGCAGACCAAACCTGAAGGCAAACCTTGCACAAAGAAACTCAAGGTTACCTCAGCTTCTGGTGCACTTGCCTTTTTCTTTTACTCATGTTCTATTTTAAAACATTTTTCTTTGCAGCTCCTCACAAACCTGGCAGCAAGACGGCATTAGCCTTGCTTGCTCAGGTCAACTTGGTCCTTGATGCTATACAACTAGCTGACAACCCAGCCAAAGTATCTCACAACATCTTCAAGCACCACCATGATGCCATTCAGCTCACTGTGACTCAGCAGCTGTACCAGCTCAACCTTTTACTGCAGACCTATTGCCTTATTGAGGAGCATTGCACTTGTCTCAACAAGGCCCTGAGTCCATCTGATGTGATCCATGCCAGGTCACTTCTCAATGCTCTCAACATCTCCTTTGAGGTATGTCATCTATCTTTTTCATCCTCTGTCTTTAATTTTTATTTTCTTAGGCCAGCCACAAACACAACATCTGACATTGAGTTTCAAGACCCACCTCCCACTGAGTCTGAAGACACCTTGGATATATCAGAAGCTTCCCCAGTGTAAGCATCAGCTTTGCCTCTGCCTAACTAATTAGACTAGCTTCTAGTTACATCTATTACCTTACTACTCCCCCTTTTCTTCTTGTTATGCACCCCAAATCTAATGCCATTTGATCCAAATTTTTGTGAACTTAAGTTGAAGCTTTTAATTTCAAGTTTAACTTAGTTTCTTTCAAACTTTGTACTATTGTTTATTGTGAATCTGTTGGTTCATGCAACCATATAGATTCAAAGGTATCATCTTTCCCAATTATGTATGTTGCCTTCTGTAATTCCTCCCTGAGCTCTTTCAGCTTAGTTGAGGTACTATCTACTCATTGCTCAAGGTTTTTGACAACTTTAGCTTTTTACAAGCTTTGTAAGAGACTACTCAAAATGTGGCTACCCATGCTTGCTGTCAGGTTGAGCAGTTGATCAGGGAACATGACCAAGATAGGTGGAAATATGGAGACTAAGGGGGAAAGAGAGAGAAAAGACTTAGAAGGGAAGACTGGAGGGAGACAATGAGATAAATTCAATTGGGACGAGATGAGTTGAGACAAGAGTAAAGAGTAAAACGAGTCAAGTATTAATAGACATGACACAAGCTTTTCCATAAAAGCAAGCAGCATTTGTGAAACAACAACCTCTTGGGTATGCGCCTCTTTATGATGCTCTAACCACTGAGCTAAAGCAGTGTCCTACTTTTAGACTGAGAAGCCTAAGCCATTCACTTCCTGGGCTCAATTCAAGGTTCAATCATACTGGCACACCAGAGGGGCTACATATTCTTTGAAGTCTAGCTAGAGCTCCTAGGTCTAAGAATCCACTTGCTGGGAATTCCACACTATAGCAATCAGCTAACTTAAAGAGGCTACATATCAGTATATGGCAAACAAGTAGAGTACAATAGAGATGAGTCAAGAAAATAAATGCACAGCAAGAGAGATGAGACAGAGAACACAAGAGACTAGATAATATCAACACTATTGTACCAGAGGCTATGCTACAGCTTATATATGAGGGGAGCAGATAGGCCCCCAGAGTACAAGCCTGGGCCTCCAGCAACAAACCTTGGCTCCAGGGCCAGTGTGGAAGCCCAGGGTCTGTGCAAGGAATGGTGTGTGGGTGCCCAGACTTTGTGCTGAAATGGGGATTGTGCAAGGTCATTGCAGGTGTTGGTGTTGGCCAGTGGTACAAAGAGACTTCACAAAGGAGTGCTCTTGCTTTGGAAGTATGAGAGGCATGGAATGGGGTAGAGGCAAGAGTTGCACAAGAAGGGGGTGCAGGGCATGGGGTCTGGACCAGGGTGATGTGTTGATGCAGGACATGTGACAGTTGCCTAGTTAGGATTGGGAGAGCATCAGCCAGGGATTGCTGGGGCTGGTGCTGATGTGCAATTGATGTCCACTGGTGTGTGTTGATGGTGTTGGGGTGGCTGGTCATGTACTGGTCCAGGCCCAGGGTTTTGTGGTGTTGGATTGGGAATTGGGGGCCCTGGGGCCAGGGTTTAGTGGACAGTGGTGGCAGGTTGTAACACTTGCCAAACTGACCCATCCACCTCTGCTATGATGTAGTCACCTCCTTTGGTCTTAGCAATTACTACCATAGAACCATGGAATTAAGGTTACTTTTTACACTGAATGAGCTTTCTGTAACCATGTTTTTGACCAAAACTAAGTCCAAAGGTTTGAAATTGTAGTCTTTAATGGAATGTTTATGTTCCTTTGCAAATTTCAAAGCCTGTTGAAGTTTGTCTTTTCCAACATGCTCCCTCATCTCCTCTATATGCTGGTAGTGTTTAGCTAGTGCTTGAGGATGATACCCAATCAACTCCTCTGTAGTTGATGGACCTTCCAGTAGTTCTACCAACCAAGTGAGTTACTACACATTACATGGTAGAAAAACTAGAACCATTTGGTACTGTCTTCACAAGCTTTGAATAAAGCTTGTCTGACATCGTCTCTCTATCCTCCCATTGGCTGGTGAGATAGTAATTCCTCTAATATCATACTTCTTCTTTAGCCAGGCTATAACCTGTTTGAACTGTCCAGCATTATCTGTGATAATTTCTGAAATACAGCCCCAGCAACAGACTACATCCTCAAACAGCTATTGGCCAATGGTCTTATGGTTTTTCTTCCTCAAGGGCCTGCCTTCTATCCAAGATGACAAGGCACACCAACCATGGACTATGTATTTGCAGCCATTAGAAGCTGGTGTCATGTGCATTGTAAATTGCCTGGAATATAGATGGGGCATAAGTTACTGTTGGTACTCTGTTGTCAACTGTCTTCTGATGAATCTAATAGTTGTGGCAAGTTCCAACATACCACTGTACATCTCCATTGATCCCTGGCCACCAAAATCACTCTTGTATTAACATTTTGGTTGCATAAGTGCCTCTGTGCCCTAAAGCATCATGGGCTGCCTTAAGCATGTACATTCTCTTATCAATATTGACAACAAGTTTATGTCATTCTTCCAAGTGCTGCTTGAACAGTCTACCTTTCTGGTCCAAGAAGAACTGCCTAGCAAACCTCTTAAACTTTTCTATATCCCATCCTTTTAGGTTTTTAAATTCTATCCCCAGGTTTTGTAGCCATTTTCTGGCAATAGATTATCCCAGTCTTCTACTTTTCCAATAGTCTAAATAAGTCTAAATGTCCTTTTTTCTATCCTCTTTCAAGTCTTCTGGTAGCAATGGCTTAGATAAAGCTGGTACAGCTCTATATTGCTACCAGTGGAGTAGTTCCCAAGGGCCATCCTTGACTCTTCCTCTTGGGTCCTTGCATGGTTGAGTTCTTTGTCAAAGTCTGAGATTATGGTGGCTACCAACTGTAGGTAGCCTCCCCTTGTATCAATCTCTTCAGCAAACTCTTCCAGCTGTAAGGGCTCCCATTTCTCCCAACCTAGCACCTGATTGTCCTTGTTTGGGTATTCAAACAGCGTGGACTTGGGCTCAGCAATCAGCTTTGGATCAACTGGTGGATACTCTTCATCTCCTGGATACTTGGGATGCCTGGATACACCATCAACACTGAAGGTCTTGCCTGGCACATGCCTCAAGGTGAAGTGATAGAGTAACACATCTTCAATCTATGCCATAATGGTGGTATTAGGGCCTACTCCTGGGTTGCTTAGCATCCCTTTCAAGTATTTGGCATCTGTTTTCACCACAAGTTTTCTACATCCTACCAACCAATACTTGTTGGCTTACAAGGATCTCATCAGCTCTCTTTGGCTGTGAGAACCTTGCCTCTTTCTCATTTAGAGTAATAGATCCCTGTTTAGCACAAGTGTGCTTTTTGGAGTCTATTGGATCCTTTTTAAATATTCCAAAGCTTACTGCCATCCAAGATGTATTAACTGACAATATTACTGCTCCTGTAGACTCATAGTCAATGGGGTTTAAGAGGAGCACTTTCTGCTAGCAACTCCTTCATTTTGGCAACTGCTTCCTTTTGTTCATCTCCCCATACAAATGGCTCTTTGGCTTGTGTCAACTTGTTGATGGGACCTATTTAGACATCTCTGATTTCACAGTGTGCAAGTGAATGATCTTATTACAATTGCCAGCACATTGAGACTTCTGACCAAAGGTACTATTCCCATCCTGATGACATGTCTGAGGAACCACCTCAAGGATCATCCTGAACTTGCCAAAAATCCTTGATTCACTTTGCTTTTTTCTTCTGGATGGCATAGTTGAAATGCTCAGTTATCCTCACAAGATGCTCACAGCAACTGGTCCATTGATGAACCAGATAACAATAGTTACTCATTGGGATGTACTTCTATGACAACTTGGGATCCAACTACTAGTACCAATGCCGGCCCATCTACCTACAGTCAAGCTTCTGGATGGGTACCAAATTACACAATAGACCCTTTTTTATTATAGTTCAAAAATGAGGATATGTATATATATTGTACATATTTCTTGTACACTCATCTGTACTTACCTACTTGCATCACAACTCTGAGAGTCTTTGTCAGCAGAGGATGAAACCAGCATCCTTACTAAGGTGTGACATATTTGTGACATCCGACTAAGAGGGGACTCCAAACTACAGGGGCGTCATAGTATACGTTTGTTAAGATAATATCTCTTTGACGGCCTTTGTAAAACGCCCCTTCCCACAAGTGCTTCAACTGTTTGAATCACTTTGTTTTGACTGGCAATGCAGTCTGATGCAGAATCCAGTAGGCAACCACTAGAAAGCATACCTGTCACATCTCAGGATTCCGATGGACCGTCGCTCCATGACACTGTGTCTTCAAAGCCTATGATGCCGCGATCTTATGATAATGTCAACAGAATATTCCAGGAGTCTTTCATGGATGATCTACATGATCAAGTTTTGCGCAGAGTCGTTGGGCCTGTTCCTCTTGACCTCTTTAAAACATTCTTACCCTTACAAGTTGATTGTGCAGAGCATGGCAGTAAAGCGGCATGTGAACAACTTGTGTCGTTCTTGAAGGTCACAACAGTTGAAAGTGACATGTATGAACCTTTGGTTCGTATTTTCTCTAGTTGTCTGCAGTGTCATCATTGACTCCACCTAGGCTGACTATTTTACGAAACTGTGTCCAACAAAACTGGAATTTTGCATCAACTTGAAAGATGACCAATTACTTTGGCTGTTCAATGATCAAGGACTGAAGCCTGATATCATTGTCTACGCCAATAAGAACAATATAGAGGCTATGTTCAAAGTCAAGTGTAATGACTCTGATGATCCTTTTGATGACAATGCCAATGGTTTTTTGGCCACAAATAACAAAAGTTCAAAAACTCTTAGTCAGATCACGTACCATGCAACTTGTCACCAAGCAATGGAGTTCCGCACTCATGGCTTCTCGACTCTCATCTTCCATACATACATGCGTCTTCTTTGTTGGGACAGAAGTGGCGTTGTTGTGACCAATAAGATTTTGTTTGACCATCCATCCCTCTCGGATTTCTTTTCTCAATTTTCTCTCGCAACAGCTGTGGAGCGCGGATGTGATTCCACTGTGACTGCCGCTGATCTATCTACTTCCCAGTTGGAAAATGTTTGGTGTTGGCTGGATTGCCCAAGGAACGCTCCTCTACTTGACATCTCCGTTGGTGACAAGAAATATATCATCTGGGGAGACCAGCCTCATGGATCTCTGTCTCCATTTGGGCATTCAACACGATGTTTGAAAGCTTACTGTCTCGAAAAAAACATGATTGTTCTATTAAAGGATAGTTGGTGCATTGTCTTGCCTACTCTCAAGCCTGAACACAAGATCTATGCTAGGCTTCATGAGCACAAGGTCCAGAATATACTGCAAGT
>JAGGAU010000401.1:0-13007 GCA_017657275.1 Termitomyces sp. T108
CTGTCAATATATCTTGCAGTTTTTTGAAAACAGGTGTGGTCAACAGCCGTATATACAGTTGCTGAGAAATCAGATCATGTGGGCTCATTTTTTGAAGACAGGTGTGGGTTGGTCGTTGTATATACAAACAAGATCACGTGGGTTCATTTTTTGAAGACAGGTGTGGTCAGCAGCCGTATATACAGTTGCTGAGAAATCAGATCACGTGGGCTCATTTTTTGAAGACAGGTGTGGTCAGCAGCCGTATATACAGTTGCTGAGAAATCAGATCACGTGGGCTCATTTTTTGAAGACAATGCGTGGTTATACAAGATATGCTTATTAATCATATGATAACCGGGATAGCCGGTCACGTGGGCACAAAAAACGAAGACATAGCCGGCACATAAAAACCTCGATCTATTCTAGATCTCGGAATGAATAAGAGGTAAGGTTTCATAACTGCGATCATGTAATATAAGGAGAGCATCCTGAGTCCACAATCCTAGTCAGCCGTGATTGAAGGCTGGGAATGCATGTTCATACGCTCGTCAGCCATCGGGTTCAGACGGCTTATAGTACTTGTGGGAAAATGTGAAAAAAAGAAACATGTTATTTCCGCCTTTGATGCGCTAATTTCTGTTGGAAAAAAGTGTCCAAAGAAAGGAAAGTGCCTTTTTATACAGTGAAAAACTGGTCAAGAAACAGACGAAAGGTTTCCGTGACCCTTTATAATTATTGACTCTCGAGTCCATCCCATAGATCCAAAGATAAATCATCCCATACCTGCAAACGCATACTAACTCAAGGGCGAACTTTTGCTAGAATGTCAAGGTGAGTACATACTCAACCTAGAAACTACACTTCCGATATCTTCTGGGACCTTCGAAATGCTGTAAACCAGGACAACAGTAAATTGAATACAAAAAGATAGACGGGTTTCCATATATAGTGAGGAAAACAACTCTTCAAGTTATTAGCCACAAGTTGGTTTTCCGGCTGCATTTCTTCCACTTGCTCGCCCAAGGAGAATTGAAAACGAACACTAATGTCTTTGGCGAGTCGCTCATAAGAACACGAGTGTTAGTTTCAAGTCGTCTACTAGACGATGCATTCTCAGCAAAGGCCTCGAGATGAAGCAGATGATGATTCTCTCAGGCTATTCGAGAAAACCTTCCAAGTGTAAGTTATTAATATCTTCACGCCGTACTCGACCAGTGCCATTTGAGGCGAGTGACGATCAACAGATGCATATGACACAGCCACACCACCCATCCCCCATATCTAATCGGCTATGGATGATGCACCGTTCGTGCCATGTTTTTTCCCCCTTCTTGCGGCTGGAACGCGGCATACCTTTTATATCACGAGGTTATCAAACCACCGGCTTTGTGGGCGTCAGCGAGAATGCGATGCCCGCCGGATGGTGTTGTCGATGGATCACGTTATCAGAACGAATTATTGGCTATAGCGGGATGCCACGCTGTTCTCAAGCAATCTTTGGAATTCTTCGGAGGTCTTCTATATTCGAGGCTATACGCCCCGGAATCGGAGTCATTGTGAGTCGTTTGATCTCTCCTGAACCGGGACCTGGAAAAGTATTTAAATCTTCGTTCCTTCTCAATCATCATTCACACACCAACTCACCAACTTCACCTTTCACATAGTGTTTTAAGCAATGTTTTGCAAGTACTACACTTTATGTGATTTGGGCTATCAGAGCTGGGCTGCAATGCTAGCAAGAAAATCTTCGTATTTCGTCTCTGGATGACTGAAAGTGGAAATTAATTCCGCAACTCGCTCAGCGGGGATGCCGGTAACGTCCAGCTCGTCAACTGTGACACTGAGTTGGAGCTGCTGCAGCTGTTTGAGATCGTTGACAGTCTTTCCGTCAATCAATTTGTACTGCAGCAATTGCTCCAAGACATCAGCTGACTGCAACTTCCCACGAGCATACTTCTGTCGATCAGGGGATGTCAGCCGTTTTTTGTGCTCGGCGTCCTGACATACGAGATTAAGGATAGCGAGATGAGCTTGGCGTGCAACTGCCGTTTGCATGATCTCCAAGAGCACCTTGCGGTCATCGTCAAGATCTTTGGACAGACACTCGGTGAAGACAAAGACGACATCTTTGCTCGATTCCTGCTCGACGCCCGTAAAGAGAGCACGTCGTATCATGTCCCGCAGTGCCCGTTGTTCCTTGCCGCGGTACGGGAACACGCTGGCCGCGGCGTCGATGGCGAGGTGATTGTCGATAATACGGGTGTCAAAACAGTGACGGTCTCGCAGGGCTCGTGCAATGGTCTGCTTGCCAACACCGGGCATACCGTTGAAAAGAATAATCATGTTGTTTGGGTGAAAGGGAAGGGTTGCTAATGGCTGTTGTACACTGAGCGTTGATAGCTAGTGTTCGACAGCGGCGGTGGCGAAAAATTTGATTTGTGTCCGAGTGTAACGTTTGCGTCCGAGAACGGTAACGTCACAAGAGAATGATAGGTTAGAGTCTCGCCAGAGAACAGGGATAAATCTTAGTATTGGAAGAACTGGAGTCCTACGGTACAGGTTGGACCCTTATAGACCAAGAAAACTTCACTGTACGTAAGAGACGTTTCGTCATAGGGAGAGTAGGATCGGAATGGTGTGACGACCGTAACACGTCTTCACTCCTTTTGTTATCTTGTGATTCTTCATACCTTACCCGACTTCCGGCTAATATGATTACCGATAGTATATAAACCATGTACTTGTTGTTTTCCGGTAGCTTTTTGGCAATTTTAATACTTATCCCAGTTCTATCGATTGACTAAGCCTCTAGTGTGACGGACACCGTAACACTCGCTGTCCTCACATATTTTGAACTTTAAAAAGTCCTACTAGCTTTATTCTGTTGTGATATTTGTGATATCACAAAGTTGTGACACCGTAAGCATGGTCGTGGCCAGGCATATGCACAGATGCTTTGTCCGGCCACCCTTTGTTGAATTGACATATATATATCGCACGATACAGAAGAACACCCTCAGTAGTTTATATCACAGACTGAGGGTGAGCAGAACTTTTTATCTATACCAGTAATCATAACTAATGTACCGTAGACCATAGACTAATTGTCTGTGTTTTATTTAGGTACATAATAGCAGTTGTTTATATTGCAGACTGAGGACCATAGACTAATTGTCTGTGTTTTATTTAGGTGATACAAGATATAGATTCCAACAGGTTATGGGCCTATTGCTGTTCAATTAGGAAAGGAATCCAGAACTCGCACACTCTATTGTTTATTTTTCCGAACCGGCTGTTCGGCTACTGACTACACGACAGTCATGTAGGACTCTTCGTACTCTAAGAAACCCCTAAACCCTACTTTTGCATGAGACGATATGTTGAAACCGACTCCTGAGGAGATCGCGGATATGCGGCGTATTGACAACTCATCTAATCCTCTGGTACTACCAGTCGGGAAAGTTACTGCAGCCTGGACTGGCCATATCCTCGACAAAGATGACGATAAATGGTCAGATTGGTCTTATAACATGGGCCTGGAGTTGTCAATGGTACAGCTATGGGAGTACGTCTTTAAGCCACCCAAAACTCCCCATGAAATATATGAACCTCATGCTTTCCACGCCTTCAAAGGCAACAATCGACTCGCATGCTCCTTCATCAAGCGAGCGCTGCCATCTTTGGAACAGAAACTATGCATGGAGGAATGGAACCCGGTTCGACTTTGGGAGTATCTGAAGGGGAGGCACGGTGGGGCTGTGCCAGTACAACAAGTACGTTTGCTTCAGGAAGCCTTGACGAAGAAATGTTCTCCTCTGGAATCTCTCACAAAGACGGCCGATGAGATCTTCGAGAAGGTCGACCGTGCCTTCCAGGCTGGGGATGTTACAAAGGAACTCTTGCAGTCAATCACAGTCTTATCCTCGCTATCGGACAAGTCTTATGCTCACATTAGATCTATAATATCACAAGATTTGACAACAGCTGGGGATGTGATGGAATATGGACCCACTGAGATCCGACAGTTCCTGGAGGGCGAGCAGACCCTGATTGATGCCGACCAGTCAATCAATACACCCACAGAGTCAGCACCAACAGCATTTGCAGCCAAAGCTTCGAAATATGATCAATTGATCTGTAGTGCATGTAAAGCAAAAGGACGATTAAGTTTCACAGGACATACTAAGCCATGGTGCATCCTTGAGGGTGGGGGAATGTCTGGGAAGACAGATGCTCAATGGAAGGTGAAGGATGCAAAGAGGACAACCTCCTGGATCATGGTGACACTATCTGGCAGCTCAGCCTTTACGGTCGAGGGTGACTCCAATGCAATCGCTGCATATATCACTGCGCAAGGCAAGAAAGGGGGGCAGACTGTGAAGATGGAATTCACAGGGCTTGCTTCTGACTGTATCCCTGGGACTATTGAGGACATGGAGACACTGGAATTTGACTCCTTGATTGCCGTTGAGGAGGAGTTGAATCATACCAACAAAGTGCAAGGAGACGAGGTCTACATGTCAAAATCGACAAACATACCACTGAACGACTTACCTTTTTATCTTGACTCAGGCACAACAGTCCACATTTCCCCTGATAAATCTGACTTCATTACATTCACTCCAATTCCAGACCGCCTAATTTGTGGTGTAGGTGGAACAGCCATTGCTGCAACGGGAATCAGTAACATCTGCCTCGATTTGAAAGGAGGGGACCATATCATTATCAAAGATGCATTATACGTACCAAAATTGACGGTTCGTTTGATATCTGTCAGCAAGTTAGCAAAGCAGTCAGGGATCTCAACAGCTTTTGATAATACTGGTGCAACATTGACACACAAACCCTCCAACACCGTTATTGCAACCGGGATGTTGATCCCCAGGAAAGACTTGTATACCCTTAATTTCCATCTCGACCACACCCTCACTGTACATGCAGTACCAAACCTGGAAACTTGGCACAGAAGACTTGGTCATGACAGGAATGATTGACGGTATGCCCAAAAGCTTTCCTACCAAACCTCCAATTTGTGACACCTGCATTCTTGGTAAACAGGCGTGAACGCCAGTACCAAAGAAGTGCAAGGAGGGGGAAGGGCATAAGGCAACCAAGAGACTTCAGAAAATCTGGGTAGACCTGACAGGCCAAGCGACGGTGATATCACATACTGGGAACCATTATATTATGAATATCGTCGATGATTATTCCAATAAACCGTGGTTTATACCTTTAAAGGCAAAGAGTGATGCCTTCAGTGAACTACAAGCTTGGATTATGGCTCATGAGAGGGAGACAGGTGAACCTCTAAACATCCTACGCATGGGGCATGATGGGGAACTGAATGGCAAGTACCATAAAGCATGGTATAAGTCAAGGGGCATCGTTCTTGAAGTAGGCGCACCTTACACCTCGGCGCATATGGGTCGTGTCAAAAGGATGCATCGAACACTCATGGGAAAGGCTTGTTCAATGCAAATTGCAGCAAAGTGCCTGCCCTACCTATGGGATGAGTTCTATTTGACTGCAGCACATCTACATGGGAAGACAAAAACATCCCTCAACAAGAGTGTAACTCCCAATGAACTATGGTATGGTAAAAGGCCAGACTACTCATACTTATGGGAGATAGGGTGCCATGTGTTTGTTCTGGTCCTGAACAAATATAACCCAAAGATTTACAAATGGTTGATTGAATGCATCCTAATAGGCTACGACGTCAATTCTAAGGCATATAGGTGTTATGAGAGGGCTACCCAAAAAGTCTACAGCTTGTACCACATAAGATTTGTCAAAAGTCACCAGGACGTGCCCCCGATTTTGCATCCCATGAAACTCCCTGCAGAAAGCTGAGAAAACCAAAACGATCTTTCATCCATTGACACCATTGCTAGAAGTTCAAAGCCTAACCCCATACCACCACCTGTAGATGACAATGATCCTATCAAAGTCCCAAGCCTGGAGACCCAGGAGGTAGAACTCGACCCAATCCCTGAACCAATACCACCAGCAGTAGAACCTGTACCTGCCCTAGAACCTCCAGCACCTCGATGCTCGACCTGAATCACAATTCCCATGGAGAAGTTGAATGTAGAGAACCAGGCTGAAACGCAAAGCAAAAGAGCAGTCAGAGAGTCCAAAGAATTGGCAGATAGGGTCAAAGAAGCATGTAACAAACAACGCAGAGCATTGGATTTACTTGTACAAGCCATACCGGATGACATCAATGTAGGCGCAGAGGGACTCAATCAGATCATGATGACGTTGAGTGCAATTGATGATTCCACTCCAGGTGTAGATCCAGACACCCCAAGGACACTCAAAGAGGCTCAGAAATCTACTGACTGGCTGAAATGGAAAGAGTCTTACTAGGATGAGATCGATTCTTTGAGGAGGATGGGTGTCTGGGAGTTGGTTCCACATGAAAAGATCCCGCAAGGACAAAAGATATTCAGAGGACGGCCCATTTTCATGATTAAACGGGATGAACATGGTCAAATAACTAGATTGAAAATGAGACACGTCCTCCAAGGATATACTATGGTGCAAGGGAGGGATTATGATAAAACCACCTCACCAACAGCACATGCAGAATCTTGGCGCATACTTCTTCATATGGCGGCTATGTTGGGATGGGACGCTATCCAGGTGGACGTCAAAACTGCATTTTTGAATGGGATACTTCCTGAGGAGGAGCAAATTTATATGCAGCAACTGAAATGCTTTGAAGAAGAAGGAAGAGAAGACTGGGTATGTAAGCTATGGCACCTGATCTACGGAATGAAGCAAGCAGGCTGAATATGGAACAAGACTCTAGATGAAGTGATGAAGAGACTTGGATTCTCTCGCCTGAAATGTGAGGCTTGCCTTTATTATAGGAAGACTGACCAGGGCACTGTCATTACTGGAGTACATGTGGATGATTTTTTGTCGATCACGAGTACTAAGGATGTAAACAATCACTTCAAAGAACAGCTGAAAGAGACTTGGACCATATCAGATTTGGGAACCCCACACCACATTGTGGGGATGGCGGTAGAATGGGATCATGTTGGAAAACGGGTCTCTCTATCTCAAATCCCTCTTATAGACTGGTTGATTTCTCAGTTTGGACCACAGGATGCCTCTCCCTTATCTGTACCGATGGAACCAGGCCTCAAGCTCCAACAAGTGGATAAAATAAGCATCTCAGCTGAAGAAGTACAGAAAATTGAACGCATCCCCTATCGTAATCTTGTTGGAGGACTGTTGTGGTTAGCCATCTCTATGAGGCCAGATATCCAGTACGCAGTACAGCAATTATCTCAGTTTCTTGACAGTTACACAAGTACTCATTGGCATGCTGCAATACGAGTGTTATGGTATTTAAAAGGGACTCGAACATTGTGTCTACATCTGGGGGGGAACAAACCAATCAACCTGGTTGGTTTCACAGATTCTGACTGGGCGAACTGTTTGGATACTAGGCAGAGCATTGGTGGGTACGCATGGTCTTTGGGATCAGGGTTGATATTGTGGTGCACAAGGAAACAACAAACAGTGGCAGCTTCTTCATGTGAAGCCAAATACATGGCTGCATTCAAAGCAGCACAGGAATGTATTTGGCTAAGGATGGTGATGAATGCATCGGGTCACCAAACTGGCAAGGCTACAACTATATTATGCAATAACAACTTGGCCATAAACTTATCGGAGGATCCACTCTTGCACTCCTGCATGAAACACGTTGACATTAAATATCACTTCCTACGTGAACGGGTCGGCACCAGCAAAATTGTTTTACGCTATGTCAATACAAAGGATAATGTGGCCGACATCTTTACAAAGGCACTACCTACTCCACAATTTGGCAGACTATGAACTATAATGGGATTACAGGATCCTGCGTGAGGAGGAGTGAACTTACGGTGAGGAGGAGTGTTGTGATATTTGTGATATCACAAAGTTGTGACACCATAAGCATGGCCATGGCCAGGCATATGCACAGATGCTTTGTCTGGCCACCCTTTGTTGAATTGACATATATATATCGCACGATACAGAAGAACATCCTCAGTCATTTATATTGTAGACTGAGGGTGAACAGAACTTTTTATCTATACCAGTAATCATAACTTATGTACCGTAGACCATAGACTAATTGTCTGTGTTTTATTTAGGTACATAATAGCAGTTGTTTATATTGCAGACTGAGGACCATAGACTAATTGTCTGTGTTTTATTTAGGTGATACAAGATATAGATTCCAACATATTCTGACTCTCATGTCTCGGAACCACCACAGTCTGATCAACTGCGGACCCCCCGGCATCGTGAGTCAACCCTAAAATTCTCATTACTAACAACTATGCATACCAGACAATCCTCCCAAAACCAACAGTCAGGGATGTCAGCTTGTCGACTCAGCCCGACAGCTATTCGCCACACCGGACCGCTCAGACAACCTGGAGCAAAGGAAGAGACAGGCACCAAGGCAACGGACCCAGGACCTGCTGCGTGTGCTGATACCACCGTGATGCCCACTAAAATGGAAGTGGATGACACTGAGCTTCCCGCCGGTGGTGAAGATGATCCCGCTGCGGACATCAAACCTGAGCACTCAGATGAGTTGAGCTCAGTGCCAGATGGTGACGACCATTGCTATGTATCTACCATAGAACCTGAGGGGATAGTAGAACAATTAGATAATGAACCTATGGTTACAGAGACCAGAGGAACCCATGTAATTAACCAAAACATGCTAGATAATGTACAACTACATGAGGACATTGAAAATGCATGAAGAAGCATGACTCAAGATGAAAGAGACCATGTAGATAAGAGAATAGAAAAGGTCTCATATCAAGAAAAACCTAAGGAGAAGGGAAAGAATTCTGACCCCAGAACTGGGGGGATACGGACCCTGAGGAACTCAAAATGGACCCCTGGGCCCAGCACGAGATGCTCACTGAGCTCGACGCTCAGTGCAACCAGGAATATCAACATCCAACCCATGAAGCGGAGATGAATGCAATGCCTGCTGACCTCGTGGATGCCACAGACGGTGAAGCCACCCAGGAGGGAGAAACAACCAACATTGCGGCCCAATACGAAGTATTGCGTGAGGATGTGTTGGACTATCTTAGGAACAAACGAAAGTTAGCTCATGAGATGGAACGCCTCCATAAGATAGAGAAAACCTCACGCCTGAAACGCAAGGGACAAGCTTGCTCAGAACCCATCTCTGACAAACTCTCGGCCCTGATACAGAGGGTGGCAGAAGGCTCTAAGAATAAGAATAAATATAAACCCAGGTTCGCCACTTGGAGTTACAAGCAAGATAAGCATGCGGCCACCAAACCCATCACTCAGGTCATGGCAAGTAGTGCCTTGGGCCTGGCATTCAATTGGCTAGGCAAACAACGCCGCCACAACAATACAGACTCGGATACGGATAAATCAGATACGTCGTCAGACAGCAATTCAGAGTCGGATCCGAGCTCAGGGGATAGCACAGACTCAGATGAGTCAGGCTACACCAGCCACTTGGAACACAGGTCATCCCGTCACTGGAAAGAACGACATGTACCCCACCAATCCAAGCGCAAACACTCGAGGAGACGCGCCATAATTAAGCCAACTCCGCTGGACAAGTACAATGGAAGAGTGGACATTCGTGCCTTCCACAAGTTCCTCACGCATGGAAGCGCATACATCAAATATGGCTATGTAGAGAAACAACGTCAGGTCTTGGTCCTCTCTGAATTCTTAACGGGAAAAGCATATACCTTTTATACTAAATCTGTTTTGCTAGACCCTGAGGGCTGGTCCCTTAAAAAGTTCTTTGTTGAATTATTTAACTACTGTTTCCCGATTGATTTCAGGAATCAGCAGAGGGAAAGGCTTAACAACTTCCATCAAGGAAACAAATCAGTCAGAGAATACATAGCTGACCTGGACAAACTCTTCACAATAGTAGGGTCAGAGAGCGGCCGTGCCCGTGTTGTCAAGCTCTTTAATGGATTCAAACCGTCCATCCATAAAGTGCTACTCCGGGAGCATATGAACCCCAAGTATACCACCTGGAAGGACATGGTGAGAGAAGCCGAATATCAAGAGATGGCCGAGAAAGTTGACTTACAAGAGCACCAATACAATGGCCACAACCACCAAAACCCACGCCACTTCAATCAGAATGAGGGGCCCTGGGAAAACGCCAGCAAACAAGGAGGCACTACCCTGGGATCCAGCCAATCCAAGGGATCACAATCCTTCATGGGGCGCAAGACAAATATGACGTCAGGAAACCATAAGGGATATAGTGGTGGTGCGCCACCCAATTGCAAGGGAAGATTGTCGTATCCTGGGCATAAGCACAATGGCAATCAGCCTGGTTCTTCTTCAGGGAACAAGGAGGGTAAGACCGAACTCCAGAATGCAAACAAATGCTTCCTGTGTGAACAGGAGGGTCACTTTGCATGGAACTGCCCTATGAAGGGACAAGCCAAGTCAACCAATGGCAAGCTGCCTGGAGTCAGTGCCTTTGGCATTCAAGTTGACATTGATCAGACGGAGCAGTTCCGAAGGGATAGCCTTGGAGAGCATGATCGGAGAAGTTGACCCCTCCATAGATCATAACCAAGAAATGAAAAGATATGATAGTGATGGAGATACCATACCTGACCTAGTATCTGTAACTGACTCGGAAATCGATAAAGCATGAGACAGAGACTCCTTAGACCGGAGCCCAATGGCTGATAACTGGCCAATAAACAAAAAGGAGGTGCTGCTGGCCCCCCCCGATGAAATTTGAAGATTGCTACGACTTTCCTGTGGGAGATGCAGATGATAAGCTCTATCTGTTAGACATAGACTCCAAAAGAGGGCACTTAGGGGACGCTGCTTGTAACAAACTCGAGGAGATGCTTGAAAGCATGCAGCCATACCCAGGTGATCCTGTCAACGTCCTGCAATTCCAGGGATGGTGATTCACAGCAACCGCTGTATCTCACAATGAGCTGCTGGTCTATGACAATGTCTTTGACCAGTTTGAAGTACTGTCTCAAATGGCTGTAATGCAATTACACTTTGCTATTGGCGACTGGTATGCCAAAATACGCCACAATAAGACTGGGGCACCCTACAACAACAGATCCTTCTATCAAACCTGCTTGATAGCTGATGTACATGCTTGGAATGCAAAAAGGGCCTTGGAACAGTGTGCACCTTATCTGGGGGATGATCGTACTCAGCGACCCCTCTATCAACGATTTGAAGTCATCTCGGATGAGGCCACCTATCAGGTATATGACTGCCACAATGGATTTAATGTACCCATTAATAAACAACACCTTTCTAACGAGCAGTTTGATATGGCTGGCTGGTACCGAAAGCAGCTGGAAAGGGCACTGGACCATGACAAGGAGCTGGAGAACAATCCATTGGAATCCATGGCACACCTTGTCAGCAAAATTTCTTGTGAGAATGCAAGCCCACAAGACCCCAAAAGATTGAGGTTATTGAGTCATGGAGCTCAGTATTAGGAAAGCTGCACTTGGAAGTGTCCAACGGTCAGTTGCAAATGGCCAACAGATACCTATGGGTACCTATCCCTCTATCCAGCGTAATGCATCTTTTGTAAAAGACCCATCTGTCAGGTTCCGCTGACCACGGGGGCTCAGACCACTGGGCAAATCCTTACTTGGCACGCATGAAGTCTACATGCACAACCAAAGAGGCGGGTGCGGCGCATGAACCAGGACTGAGGGGGCAAGGGTGAGGACGGAGGGACCGAGACTGGTCCAGGGGACTGTCAAGGGAACTCCAGGGTCCAGGGACAAGCTCCAGGGCTTGGAATAAGTCCTGGAAGCAAGTGTGCAGGCAGGCCAGGGTTTAGGTGTGGGACTTGCTAAGTCCCGGGGCTGGGGAAAGATGGAGGGGTGGTGAAAGAGTCAAGACTGGAAGAGAGAAAAGGCAAGAGACGAGATGGAGGAGAAAGAAGGAGAAAGATGGGAGAGAAACTTAGAGAGAGGGCCAGAGATGGGGAACAAATAGATTGAAACAAGAACGAGACAAGTTGTACGAGAGTAAAGAGGGAAACGAGTTGAGTACAAGAAAGTGAGGAAATAAGAATGAGATAAGAGAAGTTGATCAAGATAGTAATGAGGCAAGCTAGAGACCATGAAGTAGGCAATATCAACACTGTACTATACGCTACATTATGACTTATATATGAGGGGTCAGGCATGTTCCGGGATTCAGGCCGGGCTCTGTGGTGAGTCGTGGTGCAGGGGTTCTTGCTGGAGCCCAGGTTTTGTGCAAGGAGCAGTATGGGAGTACCGGGGCTCTTGCTGAATCCCAGAGATCGTGCAAGGGTGCTGTGGGTGTCGGCGTCAGTCAAGTGGCATAAAGGGAGCTCACAAAGGGAGGGCCTTGCTTTGGGAGCACAGGAGGCATGGACAATGTGGGGAGGCGAGGAGTCAACCAAAGAGGATACGTGGGATTCGGGCTGGGGTGATGTAAGGGCGACCTCCAGAGGTTGCAGCTAAGTCACACAACTGGCAGAGGAGAATCCAAAGTGTATTAGAATGGTACTGTACGACAGGAAATGTAGCTAATTACCTGGCAGAAGGGAATCCAAAGAGAACAAGTCTAAGGACTCCTCTGCCAGAGTGCGGCGCATCAGGCGCAGGTGCGGAGGCGTGGGAATGTACTGTACAGCATGACCGCGCCTAAACCCTAACCCCGGAGGAGGTCTGGAGATCTCCGGACTATTCCTGGACAACTCCGGAGGTCCCAAAATAGAAGCCCCCTGACATCACACCCCCCCTAGAGTGCGGCGACTCGACACGCTGGGGTAGAACAGTTCCCGGATGGCCTGGTCTGTTGGAGATATGGGGTAGATGCCCCGGATGGCCTGGGGTGCATCGGGGTGCATGTGGTGGCACTCCCTGACAAGGGCTGGAGCATGGACGCCATTGGCGGGCTCCCAGGAGATGTCTTCGATACCGTAGCCCTTCCACTTGACCTTGTACTGTAGCTTGCGG
>JAGGAU010000402.1:0-12979 GCA_017657275.1 Termitomyces sp. T108
CCGGAGGTCCCAAGATGGAAATAGCTCCAGAACGTCCTGAAATGGAAGTCCGGAAATCTCCGGACTGCCCCGGAACAATCCCGGAGGTCCCAAAATGGAAGTCCCCTGACACCCGGAGAGCCTCCATTACCTTCTGAAGGTTCTCTTCATGTTCCTCGAGAGACTGGGACCATATAATGATGTCGTCCAAATAGACATGACAAACTACCCCCAGAAGGCCTCGTAAGGCGTCAGTCATTCGTCTTTGGTGTGTTGAAGGCGCGTTGCACCCGCCCATGGGCATGACGACCCACTCGTAGAGCCCCCAGGGGGTACGGATGGCTGTCAGGTGGATATCGTCAGGATGGACTTGAGTCTGGAAAAATGCATTGGTCATGTCAATTTTAGCAAAGATCATGCCCTTGCCGCAATCTGCCAGGATGTCGTCGATGCGGGGCAAGGGGAAGTTATCTCGGATGGTGTTCTGGTTCAGCCATCAGTAATCATTGACCCAACGAGGTGGGACAGTCAAATCGGGCACGCCGTCTTTGTGCTTGGGAATGCAGAAAGCCGGGGACGCAAATTCTGATGACGATGGCCTTAAACGCCCTGCCGCCAGGTGTTCATCCAACAGCTTCTTCCACAACTCATGGTACTTCTTAGGCGCGGCGTATCCCCAGGAGTGAACCACAAGATTGGGGTCTTTGAGGCGGATTCTGTGATATATGTGGTTGGGGACGTCGTCAGTGGTGGGTGGAAGGGCGTTGGGGAAGCGGTCTGCATATGTCGACTTGGCCGTGGTATCTCTCTGAGCTAGTTGTTCTTCCATCGACAGTGTTTCTATTCGTTTGCGTACCATGGCCATTATCCTTTCTGCGGACTCGTCACCTGCAGGGGGAGGTGTTGGCTCCGATGCAACTCGGTTCGAATCCAGTTGCGGCGCAGTTGAGCGGGTTGAGGAGGGGTTGACAAGGTCATATCCGGTGCGTTTGTCTACAGCGGTTCATGCCCTTAGGTCAAGTACCACATACTCGGTGGACAAGAATGGCATTCCTAATAGGAGAGGTACAGGTAACCCAGTGTTAACTTTTGCCCTGAATACCCAGGATCTCCATGCTCCTTGGCCAGACACCACCTCCAGTCAGACAAATTCTTTACATGTTGGTGGAGATTGAGAGAGAGAGGTAAGGTTGTCTTCTTCCGCGGGTAGCGGGAATCGTTTTAGTCCAAGCTGTTGAGCTAGTTTTTGGCTAATCACTGTTGAAGGACATCCGTTATCGAGGATCGCCTCCACGGTTATAGCAGGAGAAGAGGAATGGGCCCCTCGAACCTCCACATGCGCCGTCATGTGAGGCTCAAAGAATGGGGCCTCAAGTGAGGAAAAAGAATCATTTGCGTACATATATGACTCATCGGTGTCCTCGTCTCGCACTTCTTCCAAGGTTTCTCTAGCATACGCCATTCCCGCCACGTTCCTTGGCTTGGCAGTTGCGGCCATTGCTGCGGTGAGGGTCTTTGTTGTCACGGGGTCAGGCCAGGAGTTGGTGGCCTTAAGAGGGCACTTGTCTGGATTGCCGGGATGGTCACAGTAAAAGGTGCGGCAACGCGTGCATCGTTGATGTTCGGCGAGTAACTTCTTCTTGTCATCGGTGAGTTTTGCGAGGCAAGGCCAGTTGGAGGCAGTGGTGGAGGTCGTGTTGGTCGATGAGGTGCTGGTGGTGCGTGAGGGGGGTTCTGAGAGTTGCTCTGCAAGAGGCTTGCGTCGACTAGCCCGTTCTGCATTGTTGGCGTCGATCAGAGCTTGGGTCCAGGCCCTCTTGTCCGCTAGGCCTTCGTCCAGCTCCGTAACCCGAGCAATCCACTCAGTGATGTTTTTGTAGTCGAGGTTCGACACGTCTTTCTTCCTCCGGAGATCCGGTCTCATGTGGGACTTGAAATGGGCTTGTAGGGCCCTGTCGTCAAGTGTATACGCAGATCTTGTGTTGGATAAGCGGGCATTCAGATCTTGAATTACTACCACCCAATCCGCAAATGAGGTGTTCCCTTGGTGTGACGCAAGGATCGTGTCGCAAACGTCTTGTTGCCAATGCCGGGGAAGGGCATACCTCTGAAGTTCATCAAAATACTCTTGGAGACCCATCCTGTCAATGCTGCTCTGGTTCGCGTGATACCACGCCACAAAACGTGGTTCCCACATGCCGTCTGCCACAAAGGACACGATTTTGTCATCCGACTTCCTTGCATGTTTTTGGTAACGCTTGCATGCGATGGCCCACTGTTGGAAGGTATAGTTATCCATGTGCCCAGGGGTCAGCATCAGACAATCCTTCAATTTGGTGACCTTAACCTCGGCCAGCGGGCGCTTATCTTCCATTTCGGGGTTGAAGGCGAGCGTGACTGACATTGGGTGTGAATTTTGGTTAGCGGTGACAGCTGATCTGCAATAGGCGCCGGGCGCTGGTGTCTCAGGGTTGGTTTGATGGGAGGTAACAAGTTCGCCCTTGGACAACGATGACTCTAGGCTGGTTGATGACTCAGACGAGCGGGACTGCGGCAACGGAATAAGTACGTCGGATATTTCAGCTTCGCTGGACGTCGGGGACTGTTCCTCCTTAGGCGTCCTGAAGTCGTTCCAGGGGGAGCCACTAGGTGGAGGAGTAGTTGGGAGGGCACCTGGTAAGGGTGCTGTGTCTCTTTGTTGGCGCGCCGCCTGTCTGGTGACTAGAGGAGTAGGAGTCAACGGTCTGCGGCGAGTCGAAGACAGGTTGAAGTAATTTGTCGGTGTCAAAAAAAAGTGAAAGGCTGCCGGTGACAGCCTCACTGGACCCAAACAGACAAGACAAAATTATCTTTGTTTGCTCGTAGTAAGGATACATAGGAAAAATATAGATATCTAATATGCTCACCTTCATTTGCTCGTAGTAAGGATAAGAGCAAACAAAGGTAAGACAAAAACTTTTTGAGATGGCGGTCACATGGTTGTGCTGCACTGTGACGCAATTGTGGTGCTTGCGTCCTCTGATTGTCGTAAGTTGTCTCAGCAACCTTACACATTTACAATTACTGGCTGATAGAGGCCAGCATGTACTTAGGGTTGATTTAATGGAATATATTGAACTTTTTGCACATATGTTTGAGCTTGAACTCATGGAATACATCAAACTTTTTACACATATCTTTGACCTTGAGCTCACTGAGTATATAAAGTGTAAGCTAGCCCAAGAGACAGCAACGTCAACAGCCACTCCAGCTGAATTGGTAGACTACAATGCAGTGATGCATCAACAAGCACCAGACATTGCAAAAGCAATGGATATTCTGAATGTGCTTAGACAGGCAAATGAGTCCCAGCAGGACTACAAAAAGCATCAAAATGCCATGTGATGGCAAGCTAATACTAGTAGAATGCCTCATTGGGCATTATCAGAAGTGGAGACAGAAACTTCCCATCTTGTTGGAGATGAGGAGGCAGAAGATCCACCTGAGATTAGGACACCTTGCTGACATGTCACAATGAAGGAAGAAGAATGCAAGGCATGCATTTCAGAGGAGTTAGTGATGCCATGACATGTTGTGAGATGAGTCCACCTATTGGACAACTGGAATGAACGCATCAATTATCAATGCATCTGCAACCAAGACTTGTGGGATCAAGGAGAGTCATTAATAAACAACCAAGGTATAGTGTTTGAGGGGCATGAAGGCATTATGCCCATAGATGATATGAGGTGACAATTTGTTGCAAGGACTGGTGAACTAGACAGAAATCTGGGGGATGAAAGTGGTGATGTGACAATAACCACCACAGTGACCATGGTCAAGGTTGTCATAATAACAACTGAGATGGAAAAGATTGTCAAGACAATTGTAGAACCCCTGGTTGTTGACCTCAGGCTTTACAAGGTCCTTGTTCTGAATGCAAGACCACAGAGCCTCAATATCCAGAGCTGTAAGGGCATAGTCATTGCCCTCTCTTCATGATCTACATGTAAGCATGCCAAGAATGAACAAGGCAGTCAAGATCCACATGGATCATATGTATGACTGCCTTAATCAATTAGTCAATGACTCTCTAGGAGTCAGGTTCAAGTTTCCAGATGGGGTACAACCCCATAAAGCTGAAAGAAAGCATATCAAAGTGTATGCTAGAGGACATAAGTTCTCCCAGTTGAAAGACTGGGCTATGGACGTCTGCTACCATTTAGCAGTGTGCTGTTATGGTGGAGATTACATGGACCAGGAGTGCATATTTGTGCTCCATGAATTCATTGACACAGAGGCATGGAACTAGTTCCACAGACATGTTCTGCATACAAATTAGGACAAATATGACTGGACCTTCAAGGAGGTTCTAATTGGATTGTATAACTGCTTCATGAATGCAGCAACTATGCAGGAGGCTTGTGAAGCCTTCAGAACAGCTGGATATAATGCCTAAACAGGTGTTCAAACCTTCTATGACAAGCTTGTAAATCATGCTCAGAATATGGCCATATATCCAGATGAATTTAACATCCAGGAGACATTCCTAGACAGAATACCTGCAGAGATGCATCATGCATTGATACACAACAATGATCTGTCTCCAGAGGTCAATACTGTGACTGAGTTCCTGGCATGCACCATATGCTATGAGCAGTTTGCACAGACTGCAACACACTATGATCAGCACAGCTCTTGCTACGCTATGGGGCATCACCAGCCTGTCAAAGTTGGAACATTCCTCACAAACATTCCAAGATGGAACAAAACCACAATCTGCAGTCTGTAGTATGATGTACACTGCCTGTAGAGCATAAGCCTGGACTGGGACTAACTAGTAATATATTAGCAGCTAAGGATGGCTGGTATGGGCCCACATTGAGCCAGCTTGTACCAAAGGCAACGTGGAATGTGCCACTAAGAGTGGTCTTTCCCAAAGCCACCTTTGGTGGCAGTGATGCAGGATACAAGCCAACTGGCAGGGTATCACACTGCTACAACTATGGCTGTACCAGCCACTATTCTAAGGATTGTAAGGCGCTAAAAATGCAAGTATGAGTGGCTCATACAGCCACAGTGGAGAGTGATGCAGGAAGCAATGCTGAGGCAGACCAAGATGAACTCATTAAAGATGAAGAAGCTCTTCAACAGATAAAGGAGCAGTCTGCTGTGGATGATGCTGAAGTGTGCAGATTGATGAAGATGGATATGTCACAGTAGACATATATGATAATGACTACTATGCTCACAACAATGATGACAAGCATCTGTTTGCTCTAACTGAGCATCAAGGAGATTGACATGTCCACATGCAACACGTGATACTGCAGAACACAGCTGACAAGTTGCAAAGACCTCAGTACACTCCTCAGAAAAAGGAGTGCCTAGTGGCCAATGTAGAGGTCAAAAGACATCCAGCATGGACTTTGTGGGACTCAGGGAGTACCACAATGGGCATTACACCCCAGTTTGTGCATGTGAACACTATACATATTCATGAGCTTATAGAGCTACTCATGCTCCAGCTGGGGACTGTGGAGAGTCATGCTATTGTGCAATCTGGTGTGGAGGTCAAAGTTGGAACATCAGGACCACCAACAAAGGAATATGTAGACAAAGTGAATTTTGATTGCTATGATATGATAATTGGTACGCTATTCATGCATACATAAAAACAAAGTCAATCTTGACTTTGTAAATAATAAAGTTATTGTCAATAGCATACCATTGAGGGTGGAGAGAGTTGTCTTTGTGGACATGGATGGCCACCTACAACAGTATTGAGCCACCAAGAAGCATTGTGGAGATTGCAACTGACTAAAAAGTTGCAAGAGCATGACAGTGGGGGAAGTCAACAAGAAATTGGCTCCAATGGCCAGCTTACTGGCAGATGCACCACTGATAGTGATGTCTGAGGAAGAGTTCAAGGAACTCTGGAAAGGGGTGATGGGCTGGATCAGCCAATTAAGTCTGACAAGACCTGTCTACCTGACAACACTTGTGCAGAACAAGTAGTACAAGAATCCTTGGAGTGTCAACTGACAAGCTCCAGAGTAAAGGTGAAAGACCTTGTAACAGATGAGCTTGAAGATTGATGACAGAGTGCCACAAGCACAGCAAAAACAACTGACAGTGTAAGATCCTTCTGGGATCAACCAGTGCCACCACCAGACATGCAATGGGCTTACAACCCACATATGCTACCAGAGTGGAATGAAGTGGTAGCCTCAATGGTGGTGCAGAGGTGGGCTGGGTCATGTCAACCCACTGGAGAGGTATATCATCAACTGTTTGCTGACAAAATATCAAAACCATTGGAAGTAGTGTTCAATGGATGCTCACTAAAAGCAAAAAGCATGCAGTAGTCAACAAAGTTAACAGTATCAAGGCCTCCACTGAGGCTAAGGATGGAGGACACTGGGGAAGCACACTTATGTGTGCTCAGAGAGTGATTCAAACCCAAGGTTCCATCATGCCTGAAGCACATAGACAAAGGAAAAACCAAGACTAATGGCCTATGGATGGAGGACATACTGCAATTGTGCCAACAATGGCAGCATGAATTTGTGGATATTGTCAATGGAACAAAGGAGTCTCCTCCATGGAGGAAAGTGAACTATGAGATTAATCTCATAGATGAGAGCAAGCAGTACAAGTACCATCTCCCTTGCTGTCCATGAGCACTACAGGATCAGCTTTGTGAAAAAATGAATCACTATATCAATGCCAAGTGGTGGGAACCATGACCAGCAATGCAAGCTGCACCACTGTTGTGCATTCCCAAGAAAGATGGGACCCTAAGGACTGCTTTGTATGTGTGCCAGTGCAACAACAACACTATAAGGATGTGACGCCACTTCCTAATCAGGAGGTGATTTGCAAAGATGTCATGAAGGCCAGGTACAGGTCAAAGATCAACCTGATGAATGTATATGAGCAAGTATGCATATGCATGGACAACATTTCTAAGACAGTGTTTGTGTCCCTGATGGGGACATTCATCAGTAATATTATGCAAATTGATGACTGTAATGCACCAGCAACATTTCAGAGGTTAATGACCTCAATATTCCAAGATGTTATTAGAAAGTTTATGCATGTCTATCTAGACAATATTTTTATATTCTCAGATTCCATAGAGGAACACAAGCAGCACTTACACATTGTATTTGAATGACTGTGCAAGAAAAGCCTGTATCTCAAATGGATGAAGTGCAAATTATATGCACAAAGTATTGATTGCTTAGAGCATGTCATAGACATGCAGGGTATTCACCCAGATTCTGATAAACTCAATCATATTTGAGAGTGGCAAACACTACAGAACTACAATGATATCCAATAATTTGTTGGACTGGTTAACTACATTGGTAATTTCTTACTAGATATGACTGCTTACACAGGCCTCCTTATGGCCATGACCCAGAACAGGTCCCTGTCTCACTGACAATCGCTGCATCATGAGTTGCACCATAGCAAACGGCTCAAGGAGCAAGTTGAAGTCCTAGACCTTGAAGCTCAAGGTCTTGATTAGCTGACCACTGTGCGGCCAGTATTGAATGTGTTGTCCAGGGAGGACAATCTGACAGTGAGACAGGCACTAGGAAATTCTGACTCTAGCCCTGTAAGGGCTGAGACAGAAGACACACAGTTGCATGCATGTATTTGGTAAGGATACTCTCAAGATACCATGTTTGTTGAGATACTCAACAAACCCAAGGAGCATCCATGCTTTGCAATTGAGCAGCAGCTCATTCATATAATGAGCCCAGCAGGGGCAAAGGTGCTTTGCGTACCATGAGAAAAATTGTTGATCATGACAATACTGGATCAAGCCCATACTATTGTTGAGCACTTTGGGTATCAAAAGATGCTTGGATACATGTATTGATCATACTGGTGGCCACAGATGGCCAAGGATATGAGTCAATTCTGTGCAATGTGCAAGTCATGCCAACATTTGAAAAACTTTGAACCAAAAACTAGCTAGGAAGCTACACTCACTTCTGGTCCCAGTAAAACCCTGGGACTCTATAGAGAGGACTTTGTTGGACCATTTCCTGAATCATGCAGCTTCAACTACTTGTGGGTAGTAATTTGCTGCATGACCAGCATGGTCCATCTACTCCCAGTAAATATGATGACTAAAGTGTCAGAATTATCCAGGATCTATCTCAAGGAGATAGTATGCCTTCATGGCTTGCCTAGCTCAATTGTAAGCAATTAAGATTCTAAGTTTACTTCCAAATAGTAGAAGGAGCTACATAAGCTGCTCAGAGTAAAGCTGCTTATGTCAACTTTATTTCATCTGCAGATGGATGGTTAGACAAAACACATGAATTGAGATGTTGCACAGATTTTTAGAGCATGCATTTATCCTGATCAGAAGACTGGGTAGACCATATGCCACTGGTAGAATTCACAATTAATGCAAGTATTTCTGAAACTACTGGATATGCACCCTTCAAGCTCAATAGTAGCTACATGCCATTCATGATTGAAGAACTTTGTATGGACAAAGTGATCCACCAAGAGATCAAGGACTTTGCACAGAATGCACTAACAAATCTGGCAAATGCATATAATGCAATTATTGAGGCACATGTCTTTCAGACACACCATGCTGATAATTGCCAAAGCAAGGAGCCGGCAATTGACAAGGGTAGTTTGGTGTATTTATCCACCAAGAACTTGAATCTGCCTAAAGGTCAGGCAAGTAAATTGTGCCCAAAATGGGTGGGACTGTATAAGGTCTTGAAAGCGGAGCCTAGTAATTCAAACTATGTGCTCAAGCTGCCAACAGCGTTACAGGCATGACAAATCATGCCAAAGTTTCATGTGTTGCTCCTGCAACCATTTCAAGCTAATAATAATGCACTGTTCCCAAACTATGTGATGCCAGAACCATACAATTTTGGCACTGCTGAAGACTAAGAATGATTTGTAGATGACCTTATAAGTTATAGGTGGATGCAATTTGGAGGCCTCAAATTTGAGGTGTGGTGGAGCCTATGAGACACCACATGGGAACTCTTAGCTAACTGTGAATTGCTGGCAGTGATGGACCGGTATCTAGGACAGGGCATGAAATGCCCTCAACATCTCACATGACACACATAGAGTGCCTAGAGACCAGAATTTGGCCAAGTCCAAGTGATGGTGGGCTAGTGTGGCCACATTGATCATAGCAATCCCCAGTGCCACATGCTGTGTGGCAGAAATTGTACTTGTTTGTCCACTTAGCAGACTTTGGAGAGTTTTGTCTCTTCTTTGTTTTCCTTGTCATGACACATCATAAATGTGTGGGACTAGTAGTACAATGGCCTTAAGGGGCTCCCCAAATCCCAGACAGAGCTCACAGAGCTCAGGAAGGTGTCAGGGGACCGGTTTCCAGACTGTGTCTAACTCTACTCCAAGCTTAGTCTGACGATATGCCTATTCCTAGCAGATCTGACTGGCCACTCAGCTCACTCTTTCCCCTTCCGTCTCTTAGTAGTCAGCCTTAATGAGTCATATGCATGGACCTTACTCAGCATCAATTATTGTTAGTCATACTCCATTACATACCAGGGCCCAATTAGTAAACAGTATTAGTAATAACACAGCCACCAATGTAGTATATATAGGCAGCCTGTGGATAGAATATCCCCAGGCTGAACAATAGCAGTGTTCTCTTGGCCTATCCACTGAATCAACTGTAAGCTCTCTAGCAATGTCTGACCCTCCACTTGCTCTGCTTGCCCCTTGCCTGACTCTTGCTTGCCCCTGTGCCCACCTGACTCTCACTTAATGCGGGCATTGCTGGCTCTGTGGAAGGAGTTCCACAGACATTTAGCCTTGCCCTTACAGAAGGGGAGGAAGACCTGTGCCAGATCAACTGAGAAGTATATCAGCAATGGTACCACAATTTCAGCAGTATGTAGCAGTAGCCTATCCAGGCCACAAGGAGCTGCTGCCTTACTAAATGCCTCTCCATGCAAGAATGGAGGTAGATGAGGAGGAGTGCTATGAGCGCCAGATTCAGGAAGCATGCCACAAGGGCTACTTTCAACCAGTGCTGAGCTATTGCCAGGCACTGGTGCCAACTTATGCATGCACTGTAACACCAGCCACTAGAAGAGAAATTGTGCTCCAAGCACAGCCCAAGATGAGTACTGAGGTGCTGCTGCAGAGGTTGGAGGCAGCAGAGCAGCTAGTGCCCCCTCCCACCTCATTTTTGCAAGATAATCTTGCAGTTATGGTAATGAAAGGATTGCTTGATGAGATTGAGCTGATGTGGAAACAGCATGTAGCAGTGCAGATTGACTGCACTGTGAACTAAAGTTGTCTAATTTCCAGCCAACATCCTGCAGCAGGCAGAACCCACCAAAATGTTATTTATAAAGGCAATCTTGATCTCAGTGCCCCACAATATGTGCTTATTTTTAGATGACCTGGCCTTGAAAACACCTGGCAGGACATTGCAGTGGATTTTGCCTACCACATGCACTGGTGAACCTTGTTTGGGTTCACCCTTTGCCATGCCTTCTGTGTCAACAGCACAGGAAAAACAGCCTTAGTGCCCCAATTGGCGCTGGTTATGGCCTGGACTTTATTGTGAGGCAATTGCTGCCTATGATATGGTCTATGAGAAACCCTTTGAGGTCAAACTGACTGAAGAAGATCAGTATTGCCTGATGTTCAAGTGCATGGAAGACATCTGAGGAGCATGTGAAGGCAACAACCGCAGGTGGATTGTTAATGGATGCAAAAATGGGCTAGCCAGCCCATTATTTTTTTATATATAGTCTAGGTAATGTCAAGTGCTACACTCAAGACTTGTTGCTGATACTGTGTATGCTTTACAGCACATATATTAAGTGTCTTATATGTATATAATGTAATATACAGTGTCATTGGATGCCATGTTGATTCACACCATGCACTGATAGTGCCTGTAAGCACTGAGTTGCTGTTGTCCTGAGCAGAGGCACCCAAATGGGTATTCAGAGTAGCTAAAACAAGTTTCACTTGAGCAGTTTATCTGCTTGCATATGTCAAGCTCATTGCATTCAATAATGTACCTTAGTGTGGAGCAATTAAGCTCATGGTTGTAACTCACAAATCCTACTAGAATTGCAATCATGGCCAAAGATTGGCCATACACAACTGATCTAGACCATGCAGTGGTCTAAAGGGAGGGTGTGTAACCTGTGAGGTTACCTGTTGTATAGTCCTTGCACTAGCAGCACATATTATATCTTAAATAGAACCTGACATGTGCTGTTGATGCACATCTGTAGATTACATAAAGCTAACATCTTGTATTCACAACATATTTAGTCTAATCCAATATTTTGGTCTAATTCAGCTACTGCATGAAACATGCAAGATTGTTCTATCTATAGCCAACAGCTACAATTTGTCACATGACATGTCCAGGAAGAGGTTAGGCTGGAGCAGCTTAGTATTGTGAGTTATAGTTGATGGAATCACTTTGAAAAATAACAGAGAATTGATAACAACAAAAAAATGATGCACTCTACTCAGAGGAGAAAACTGACAGATAGAAGAAACTTATGGAAAATAGAATAGTTTGAATAAACTCTAAACTCAGTAAGAGAATGATACATACTCAGGTTTTCATGAACTTGTCCTCATGTCACGTGTACCCACTCTTAAGGGTTATTTTATGATGTACAACAAGCTATGCAACCCATGTCTTTTGCATGGGCCTTATGTAGCTTATTGAGGGTGAAGCCCACAAACCCCCTCCCCTCCCCCAAGTCAAGGCTTGGATCTAGCCTCAACTTCACTTCATTTGATTAAGGTCTTGTAGGGTGAATTCAAGGCTAGATCCTGCCCTAAACTTGCTCTATTCAATTGAACTTGTCTTGAATTGTTTACTTTACACTCATGCTTGATGATCATCACAAAATTTATCATTCAAATCTACAAAATATACTGTACAAAAAATAAATATATATATAACTAATTCTATCTATACATGTAGACTATTCAAGATTTCTTGATATACAATATTTACAGTTCTATGAGTTGTATTATTTGCAAGCAAAATCACTTCAATCCTATCCCCTGATGTGCATCTAGAAAGGGCTACATAAAGTTGCCCATGAAAGAAAACAGGTGACCTAAGACCTAACCTAACATGTTTGACTAATTGCCTCTGAGACTTATTGATAGTCATGGCAAAACATAGTTGAACTAAAAACTGTCTTCTGAATCAAGTAATGAACTTAATGTGATCTTAAAGCCTTTCTCTCTGAAGTGGCAATGATCTGCTGTCTGAGTTCCCTTGGAATGATTGGCAAGGTCTGATGAAAATCTCCTCCAAAAACCATAGTGATTTCACCAAAAGGAATGGCTTTGTCCAAGACATCTCTGAAAGCATAATTCACAGAGTCAATAGCATGTTTGTGTTATAACTCACTCCCCAAGCTTGCTCACCACCCCAGGACAACACTGCCGACACCCCTGTACTCCCCCGGGACAACGCCAACCGCCCCTGCCACCCATCATGACACCGCAACAGGCCACGGTGACACCTGTCACTCCTAGGTTTGCCGCCCCCTTGACCCTGACACCTAGCAATCACCATGACCCTGGAATGTCCCGCATCAATCCAGAATCTCCCATGGCATGGGCTGCCCTCAGACAGGTCACCTCAGCATTCCCCGGCAATCAGTCCCGTCACCTGGCAATCACTCCGGCGATCACGCCTGACACCCGCAGTTATGGCCCAACCCCCATCACCCGCATCACCCGGCGATCACCCTGGTGATCACGCCTGACACCCAACATGGAACCAGGCTGAGCCCGCCACCCCGGAGTCCGCAGTATTTAAGGCCTAGGTAGACAACTTGTACGCTAGTGTTGATATTGCAAACTATCTTGTCCAGTCTCCTTCACCTTGTACTATTGTATCTCATCTCAGTCTCCTGGTCTATCCCTGTCAACTTCCATTCTATCTTCTCCAAGTCTCTTTTCCCTTCTCAGTCTATTTCCTTTACTTCCATCC
>JAGGAU010000403.1:0-12910 GCA_017657275.1 Termitomyces sp. T108
TGGATCTCCCTCTGCCAGGTGAGTAGTTATTATGATATTGTTGGTATATACTCTAATATACTTTGGATCTCCCTCTGGTTGTGTGACTGAGCCATATGAGCTAGCTAAAAGATATTCTAACTGGCAAGTTTGTTCTGCACAGTAAGCTCCATCTTTATTCAATATGAAAACTTATCTATACCTTTGGGTACTAGATTTCTATTTGCATAGTTGTACTCTTTTTCTTTGTGCACTCTCCCACCACTTCTTGATATTATTTTGGACACTAGCCATAAATCAGACTCTGATTTGTCTTGTTAATTCTTGTCATTTCATCTTGGTCATGTTAGTAGAAATTTTAGTATACATAGCCATAGCCATGTTGCTACATCAAGAAAATCAAAAAGTAGTGGATGTCATGGTGTCCAAATTCGCAAACACCCCCCAGCAACCCAGCTCACCAGTTACCTGGGCTTTGATCACTAAAGCCTCAGCAACTAGTCCATCACCACCAGCCCAAGTTGTACAACCTGCTATGTCAACACTCATGCCCAAGGACAAAATTCGCATCCAGCAACATGTTCTATGTAATGCCTGGACAGTTTTTATCAAACTTGACTGCCCAGAAGCTGATCCATCCAACAGCCTGCCAACAGTGGACACCTCAAAAATCTGGGACTCCCTCAACAGTACTCTTAAGGCTCTTAACAACAAAGAATTGCCTCTGAGTCAGGGTGAAGAGGGAGATATCAAACCCACATCACCAGGGACACATGCTATTGGCCTGAAGGCCATCAACAGCAGTGCATTCCTTGCTGAATTTGCCACTGCTGACTCTGCAGACAGATTCTACTAATATGCTGTCATGCACTGAGAAGCCCTCAACAATCATTTTGGCACCCAAGCTGAGGCTTTGGACAAGACATTCAACCTCATAGCAAGGTTTGTCCCATGCTCAGGCCCTTTTGACCTGGACAACTCCAGCTGCCTATGCACTATCAAACATGAAAACGGGCTCTTCCCCCAGTTGATCACCTCTGCCAACTGGCTCAAAATTTCTGACCTGAGATCCTTGTGTCAAACAGTCACCTTGCTCAAAATCACCTGTAATGACCCCAAGACTGCCAACAACATGATCAGGGGTTGTATCTTTATTGGAGGATGCCAAGTAGCCCAATGTAAGGATATCCAAGAACCCATTTGTTGCAATAACTGCCAAAGACACAGACACTTCCACAGCACCTGCAAGAGCAAAGAGCGCTGCCCCAAGTGTGCAAACACTGGGTGCACCACACTATCCTGCAAAGCTACCAGACATAGGTGTGTATCCTGTGGCCAAGACTCAACACATGCAAGCTTGGATCACAGCTGCTCTGTAACCATGAGGTTACTTGTAGTATATCCATTAGCGCATACTTCACTCTATTCAGACCTGACATGCGCTGTTAACGTGTATCTGTAGATTACATAAGAACAACATCTTGTATTCATAATGTATCTAGTCAATACCAATATTGCAGTCTGATTCAGCTACTGCATGAACTACCCAAGATTGTTCTATCTGTAGCCAATGGCTACATTTTTTTGAATCTTCTGCTATTGGCTTTAGACTCTGGGCTCTCATTACCATACTAGGCAATACTCATCAAACTTTGCAACTTCTATCTGCCACATCAGCATCTAGTTCTCATGGTTGATCCTTCTGAGCAACCACCAAGTTCCTCAGAGCCAGCAATTGGCTCTAAACCCCCTGAGACACCTGCAGCATCAAAATACCAGCCCTGGCCAAAACAGGATAACAAAGTGATGCTCAATATGAGCAAGAGCTTTGGAATGCCAGGTAGCCTATCCATATCATGGATGAAATCAATCTTGAACCCTGGTTCTAGACCAGGGGATAAATTGTTTGCATTGGGGACATTGCTTCCAGCAACGAATCTAGCATCATTGATCTACCTGAATTTGCCTGAGAACACTATGCTCTCAGCAGGGGCAATGGGTCGATCTAGTTCAGATGCAGACACTATGCAGAGAAGCATGCTAGCGCATAGTACACCACTCAGGACAATGCAGCCCAAACAAGGGGCTAGGCAAGGACATGAAGCATTGTCAGATCAGACAACAACCCCACAGAGAGTGATCCCAGCCACCAAGACCAGGCAGATGGAGAGAGTGAGAGAAGGGGCACCTATAGTGCCTCCAACTGTGGAGAGGCCAAGAAAGAGTGGCCAAGAGCCACCAGTGAGGTGCAAGAGCCCCAGAAAAGTTCTGGACGTAGTGTCTGAACTGGACTCCTCAGATGAAGAGGAGGGTGGAAGGTTGCTTTCAACCTTGTCAGTCCAGCTTCAGCTAGTACTAGACCGTTTTCCAATGGTCACAAAAGAATCAATGCAAAAGTGTCTACAGCTTTACATTGTAAAGCATTTACAATTACTGGCTGATAGAGGCCAGCATGTACCTAGGGTTAATTCAACAGAATACATTGAACTTTTTACTTGCATTTTTGAGCTTGAGCTCAATGAGTACATAAAGCATAAGCTAGCCTAAGGGACAGCAACATCAACAGCCACACCAGCTGAATCAGTAGACTATGATGCAGTGATGTGTCATTGAGCACCAGACATTGCAGAAGTGGATTGGGCAAGTGTGTGGTGGTGGTTGCCCAGGGTTAATTCGGGCATCAGACCACCTACCGATCTCATCTTATCTTTTTATCATCTCTTTATCCTTACCTCTCTCTCATCTCTTTATCTGAAATGCTTTAGCCACCAGCCATTAGCCACTGGCCATGGGCCACTTGCTTTGTATTTACTCTCTCATTGTTTCAATTCACTTATAATCCCATGAGCGCAGCCAGAGGAACTTGTCATCTCACACTGCGCTCGCAGGTATGTATTCCATACTATTACTTATGTCGTCTCACACTGCGCTCACAGATCATCAATTAGTCTATCTTGTAGATCGAATCGTTTGCATCCCCACCCACCGTCCCTGCTCCATTTCATTCCACTCTACTTATTACTTCTCACTACTCAAAAACTTAAAATAGTCCCTTGTAGTTAGCTTGAGTTTTCAACCTCTCCTAAGGGGTCGGCTCAAGAACTTCTCAGATTCAGAAAAATTTAATTTTTTTCTCATGCAAACGTCACGCTCTACTGAGACTCAACAAATTCAAGAACATCTCAAGGACCTCCTCTCACAGAATCAAACAACCAAATTAACAATGAATATTCTGAATGCATGCCTAGCAAGACTACAAGAAGTGACAAAATGCTGTATGATGGCAAGCTAATACTAGTGGAATGCCTCACTGGGTGTTATCTGAGGTAGAGATGGAAACATCCCACCCTGCTGGAGAGGAGGAGGCAGAAGATCCAGCTGAGGTTAGGATGTCTCATCAACACATCATGATTAAGGAAGAGGAACATGAGGAGCATGTTTCCAAAGAACAGGTGACACCACAACATTTTGTGAGATGAGTCCACCTAGTGGACAACTGGAATGATCATGTTGATAATCAACACATCTGCAACCAAGACTTGCAAGACTGAGGAGAGTTGTTAATAGACAACCAAAGTATCATGTTTGAGGGGCATGAAGGCATCATGCCCATAGATGATATGAGGCAGAAATTTGTTGTGAGGACTGGTGAACCAGACAGAGATCTGGGAATGATAGTGGTGACAAAGACCACAGCAGTGACCATGGACAAGGTCATTGTAATAAAGACCAGGATGAAAGAGATTGTTGAAACAATTGTAGAACTCCTGGTCATTGACTAGAACACCCAATACCTCAGGCATCACAAGGTCCTCATTCTGAATGCAGGACCACAGAGCCCCAATATCCAGCTATAAGGGCATGGTCTTTGCCCTCTCCTCTTGATCTGCATGCAAGCATGCCAGGAATGAATGAGGCAGTCAAGATCCACATGGATCATATGCATGACTATCTTGATTGCTTAGTAAACAACTCTTTGGGAGTCAGGTTTAAGTTCCTGGATGGGGTGCAACCCCATAAAGCTGAGAGAAAGCATATCAAAGCATATGCTGGAGAACATAAGTTCTCCCAGTTGGAAAACTGGGCCATGGATGTCTGCTACCATTTAGCAGTGTGCTGCTATGGTGGAGATGACATGGACTAGGAGCACATATTTGTGCTCCATGAATTTATTGATGGCAAGGTGGGGAACTGGTTCCACAGACATGTCCTGCACACAAATTGAGACAAGCATAACTGGACATTCAAGGAGGTCCTTATTGTATTGTATAACTGCTTTGTGAATGTGGCAACTATGCAGGAGGCTTGTGAAGCCTTCAGGACAGCAGTATACAATGCCTGAACAGGTTTCCAAACCTTTTATAATGAGCTTGTAGGCCATGCTCAAAACATGGCCATATATCCAGACAAATTCACCATCCAGGAAGCATTCCTACATGGAATACCTGCTGAAATGCATTGTGTGCTTATATGTGATGATAACTTGTCTCCAGAAGTTGACACAGTGACCATGTTCCTAGTGTATGCTATATGCTATAAGCAGTCTGCATGGACTGCAACACACTATGATTAGCACAGCTCTTGCCATGCTATGGGGGGTTGCCAACCTGTCAAGATTGGAACGTTCCTTGCAAAGTGTTCCAAGATAGAACAAAACTGCAACCTGCAGTTTGTAGTATGATGTACCCTGCCTGTAGAGCACAATCCTGGACCAGGACATGCAGCAGCTAAGGATGCCCAGTATGGGCCCAGATTGGGCCAGCCTGCACCAAAGGCAATGTGGGATGTGCCACCAAGAGTGGTCCCTCCCAAGGCTGCCTTTGGTGGCAGCAATGAAGGATACAAGCCAACTGGCAGGGCATTGCAGTGCTACAACTGTGGCCATACCAACCACTATTCTAAGGATTGTAAGGTGCTGAGAGTGCAAGTGCAAGCTGCCCATACAGCAGCAGTAGAGAGCAATGCAGAGAACAATGCTGAGGCAGACCAAGATGAACTTGTCAAAGATGAGGAAGGTCCTCAACAGGTAGAGGAGCAGTCTGCAGTAAATGATGCAGAAAGTGTCCAGATTGATAGAGATAAATACATCACAGTAGACATATATGACAAAAATGACTATGCTCATGATGATGAGGACAAGCATCTGTTTGCTCTAATCAAGCATCAGGGAGATCAACATACAACACATGACACTGCAGAAAGCAGCTGACAAGCTGCAAAGACCTTGTTATACTCCTCAGGAGAAGGAGTGCCTAGTGACCTATGTAGAGGTCAATGGATACCAAGGGTGGACATTGTGGGACTCAGGGAGTACCACCACAGGCATTATGCCCCAGTTTGTACATATGAATGCTATAGATGTTCATGAGCTTACAGAGCTTGATGCCTGAAGAAGAGTTTCAAGGAACTCTGGAAAGGGGGGATGGGCTGTACAAGCCAATTGAGTCTGACAAAACCCATCTACCTGACAACACTCATGCAGAATCATGCAGAACAAGTAGTACAAGAACCATTGGAGTGTCAACCAACAAGCTCCAGAGTGAAGGTGGAAGACCTTGTAACAGATGAGGTCAAAGATCAATGACAGAGTGCTGTTAGTGCAGCAGAAATGACTGACAACATAAGATTCTTTTGGGATTGACCAGTGCCACCACCAGACATGCAATGGGCCTATGACCCATGTATACCATGGAGTGGAACAAGGTTGTAGCCTTGATGGTGGTGCAGAGACAGGCTGGGTCATGTCAACCAGGTATATTGTCAACCTTCCGCTGACAAAATATCAGAACCATCAGAAGTAGTGTTTGATGGACACTTGCTAAAAGCAAAAAGCATGCAGTGGTCAATGAAGTCAACAGTATCAAGGCCTCCACTGAGGCTGAGGACAGAGGACACTGGGGAAGCACACTTACGTGCACTCAGAGAACAATTTGAACCAGAGGTTCTGTTGTGCCAGAAGCTCATAGACAAAGAGAAAACCAAAGCTAATGGCCTACAAGAGGAGAACATACCGCAATTGCACTAGCAATGGCAGCATGAGTTCATGGATATTGTCAATGGAATGAAGGAGGAGCTTCCTCCATGGAGGGAAGTAAACCATGAGATTAATCTCATAGATGAGACTGAGCAGTATAAGTACCATCTCCCTTGCTGTCCATGAGCACTACAGGATCAGCTTCATGAAAAAATGAATTGCTATATCAATGCCAAGTGGTGGGAACCACAACCAGTGATGCAAGCTGTGCCAGTTGTGGTTCCCACCACTTGGCACACAAAGTATTGATTGCTTGGGGCATGTCATAGATGCGCAGGGTATTCACTCAGACTCTGATAAACTCAATCATATTTGAGAGTGGCAAATGCCATGTACCTACAATGACATCAAACAATTTGTTGGATTAGTGAACTATATTGGTAACTTTTTACCAGATGTGATAGCCTACACAGGCCCTCTTATGGCCATGACTCAGAATGAGTCTCTGTTTTACTGGCAACTGCTGCATCAGCAGTGCTTTAAAATGATAAAACAAATCTGTGTGAAGATGCCAATTATTCATCCAATTGATCCATGCCTTGACAAGCCAATATGGCTCATTTGCAACATGTCAAAAACAGGTGTAGGGGCCATGTTTGGCCAGGGAAAGACTTGGAAAACCTGCAGACCTGCAGGCTTTATGTCACGCAAGTTCACCACTGTGCAACAGAATTATGCAGTACACAAGTTAGAGACACTCACTATTCTGGAAGCCCTCCTGAAATGGGAGGATAAACTGATGGGATATAAGATCCATATCATAATGGATCATAAAGCGTTAGAGTTTTTCAAAACTCAAGTACACTTGTCCCCATGACAGCATTGATGGATCAACTACATGTCACACTATCAATTTGACATAACTTATGTCAAAGGAGAACTGAACAAAGTTGCAAACTGTTTATCGCAATATTTCAAGAGTGACACTCATGAAGATGTTCACGATGCCCATGACTTTGTCCAGGTGGACAAGAGAATTGATCCTGAGGGCAAAGATTTGCCCTTGCATTGGTTTCAAGAAATAGCAAAACACCATGTTGAGATCCAAGCCATGCAGGCTCATGAACTGCACTATAGCAAGCAGCTCAAAGAACAAACCAAAGCTCAAAACCTTGAAGCTCAAGGCCTTGCTGATGCTCAACCGGCCAATATATAGCCAGTAGGAGACTTATTGTCCTGGGAGGATGATTCAACAGTTGGACAGGCACTAGGGAAATCTAGCCCCAGCCCTGTACTTGTGGAAGTGACCAATGCACAACTGCGCACCCATATCCAGCATGGATATTCCAAAGATACCATGTTTGTCAAGATACTCAACAAACCCAAGGAGCATCCATGCTTTGCAATCAAGCAACAGCTCATTCATTTAATGAGTCCAGCAGGGATGAAGGTGCTATGCATACCATGGGAAAGATTGTTGATCACAACAATACTGGACCAAGCTCATACCATTGTTGGGCACTCTGGGTATCAGAAGATGCTTGACTACATGTGTCAATTATTACTAGTGGCCACAGATGGCCAAGGACATGAGTAAATTCTGTGCAACATGCAAGGCATGTCAACGTTTGAAAACGTCAAACCAAAAACCAGCTGGAAAGCTACATTTGCTTCCTGTCCCAGTAAAACCCTGGGACTCTATTGGAATGGACTTTGTTACATTCCCTGAATCACATGGCTTCAACTACCTCTGGGTAGTAATTTGCTGCATGACCAGTATGGCCCACCTTATCCCAGTAAAACCAACAACAAAAGCATCAAAACTGTCCTGGATTTATTTCAAAGAGATAGTATGCCTTCACAGCCTGCCCAGCTTGATCATGAGTGATTGAAATTCTAAGTTTACTTCCAAATGGTGGAAGGAGCTACACAAACTGCTTGGAGCAAAGTTACTCATGTCAACATTGTTTCATCTGCAAACAGATGGTCAGACAGAACGCACAAATAAAAATGTTATGCAGATCTTTAGAGCATTTGTTCATCCTGATCAGAAGAACTGGGTGGATCACATGTCACTGGTAGAGTTTGCAATTAATGTGAGCCTCTCTAAAACTACAGGATATGCACTCTTCAAGCTCAATAGTAGCTACATGCCATCTATGATAAAGGAACTTTGTACAAAGTAATCCACCACGGAATCAAAGACTTCACACAGAATGCACTAACAGATCTAGCAACTGCACATGATGCAATTATTGAGGCATGCATCTTTCAGATGTGCCATGCTAATAATTGCCAGAGTGAGGTGACAAGGGAAGTTTGGTGTACTTATCTACCAGGAACCTAAATCTGCCCAAAGGCTGGGCAAAGTTGTGCCTGAAGTGGGTAGGACCATATAAGGTCCTGGAGGCTGAGCCTATCACCTTGAACTATGTGCTCAAGCTGCCAACTGCATTGCAGGCATGACAGATTGTGCCAAAGTTCCATGTGTTGCTACTGTGACTATATCAGGCTAGTAATGATGCACTGTTTCCAAACCATGCCATGCCAGAACCATATGACTTTGGCACTACCAATGACCAAGAATGGTTTGTGAATGACCTTATTGGTCATAGGTGGACTCAGTTGGGAGACCTCAAATTCAAGGTGTGCTGGAGCCTAGGGGATATCATGTGGGAACCCCTAGGTAACTGCAAATCACTTGCAGCAATGGATAGATATCTTGAATTGCAGGGTGTTAAACACCCCTGACAGCTTATATGATGCACATAGACCATGTGTAGGCCAGAATTTGGCTAAGTCTGAGTGATAGCAGGCTAGTGTAGTTGTGTTAACCACAGCAACTTCCCAGTGCCACATGCCATGTAGCAGGGAGTTTGTGCTTGTTTGTCCACTAGTGGACTTTGGAGATTTTTTTCTCCTTGGACATTTCCTTGTTGTGACACATCATAGGCATGTAGACTGGGTAGTGAAATGACCTCAAGGGGCCCACCCAAGCCTAGACAGAGCTTACAGAGCTCTGAAAGGGGGGCAAGACCTGCACGGAAACTAGATGGGTCAAGCCGCTTCCAGCATGGAGGGGTGGAACTGATGTGCCCTCAGTGACCCTTACTGTAGCCTCCATGCTGGTGTGGCCTTCTGCTACATCCATTGCACCAGCTGTGGGAGCACCTACAGTGATCAAGAATCCAAAGGTGCCAGGAGCGCCAATGACTGAACTCTTGCTTAAACATGAGGAAATGAACAAGGTCCTGCTGACAAGGGACAAACAGGAGCTGCTAGACGCCCCCACCAGCATGCCCAGTGGCCAGTCCCTCTACTGGGGGACCTAAAGTACTCATTTCTGCCCCAGATGTGTCTGGGCCTGTTAAGCCACACCACAGGCAGAAACTGCTCATTGATACAATGAAGCTGGAAGTTGTTGACTTCCTGGCTAACATCCTAAAGTGGGCAGAGCCTACACAATTGCTATTCATCAGGCAATTTTGATCCCAGTGCCCTCAACACAGGTCACAGTGGTTATAGTACCCACTGACCTATGCACACCAGTGCAATATGATGGGTTGGTGGCCATGGTGGCAGCTGGGAAAGGAAAGCAGTGGGCGATACCCATGATCAAGGATGAGAGCAACTCTGGAGAGTTGCAGTCTAAGGAGGAAGAAGAGGAAGAAGAGGGCAAGATGCTCACACAGCACTTCCAGCACGTACAATGCAGTAAGAAACTTGCCAAGAAAAAGGCAAATAAGGCCAAGGTGGCTAAAGCACTGGCACATCATGTGCAGAATGATTTCTCAGGCCACATCCCCAATGGTCTGAGAGTAAAGATCTGGGGACAACTCAATGTAGAGCAGTTGAATTCATGTTTTCATGGGGTCCTTGGCCCCTGTGTATATTACTCATACATGACAAATACTGTTTTCATTGGTGCAGACACAAATTGTGTGGCTGCATTTGAGTTCAGCTCTGGCCAGTCAGCCAAAATTCCTGGTACCATGGTGTACAAATTTGCTCACTAGGGATTCCCTGGCACCCCATATAAACTTGAGCAGTTGCATAAGTACTATGCAAACCCTCATGTACCCAGACACAACTGTATTGTTGCCTATTTGTTGATCACAGAACTTTGGGATTCAATGAAGTTACTATATTCAGATCCTCTGTATGAGGATCCCATTAACCCAATGCAAGAACCAAAGGACCTTGCCCTTGCCAAATGGCATCACATTCTATTGTGCTTCATGCACACCAAGGATGATGGGACTATAGCATTGCATGTCATGTGTGCCTCTGACCACAACACACCATTCAATCTGGACCAGTTCTTGTGACATGTGCTTATTTTTGGACAACCTGGCCTTGAAAATACATGGTAGGGCATAGTGGTAGATTTTGCCTACCACGTGCACTGGCAAACTCTATTTGGGTTTGCTCTCTGCCATGCTCTCTGCACCAACAGTGCAGAAAAAACAGCATTGGTGCACCGGTTGGCACTGGTCATGGCCTACCCCAGACTTTATTGCAAGGCAATTGCAGCCTTTGATAAAGTCTACAAGAAACCTTTCAAAGCCCAGAAAGGGGCCCAACTCACTGTTCACCAGTTGCATGTACCAGATGATCAAGTACACAACTTTATAGATGAGGATGCACTTTGCATTCTGTTATATAATTGTATCCTGCTAGAGTGGGTAGAGCATGCATATACATATAGTGTGGTCTACTTCAAGCAGCAATTTCACCAGCCTACAATGTCACTTAACATCTTCCACAAGTTTGATGATGAGCGCCTGGAGCACTTAACTGTATACAGCAGCCCCCCAGCAATCCCACAATGGGATGGATGGTGCAAAATGACCAAAGAGGATCAGTACCACCTGATGTTCAAATGCATGGAAGAGAGCATGGCTGGTTTATTCCCTGAGGCTACTGGCCCCTATTACTATATTGCAATGGACCCAAATGTGGGTCAACTCTGGAAGCAAACACTGGCATATGGTACAATGCCTTCCATTGGGGCTGTGACTAACATTGCACTAATTAATTGTGAAATGGTAGATGCAACTGCTGCAGGGGGTCCAACAACCCCACCAAGAACAGAACTGGAGTTGTCCTCCTCCATGATTAACATTGCATCCAAGGAGGGTGCAAAGCAGACGGCCATGGGTGGATTGTTACTGAGTGAAAAAACAGGCTGAACTTCCTTATCTTAATTTTGTTATATTTAGGTAATGTCAAGTTTTACACTCAAAAGATGTTACTGACAATCCATGTGCTTTACAGCACATAGTTAGACACAGTGCATATTTTTGTTGTAGATAACATAATATACAGTGTCCTTGGATGCCATGTTGATTCATTTGTTGATTTATTTTATGCACCAACTCATTGTGTGCAGTGATGCACCCTAGTGTGGAGCAAACATGCTCATATTTGTGACTTGCAAATCCTAGTGGGATTGCTACCTCGGCCAAACCCCCAGCTATATAACCTTGATCTAGACCATGCAGTGGTCTAAAGAGGGGGTGTGTAACCTATAAGGTCACCTGCTAGACATACGTTGTGCTATCAGCACATCCTATCACTTACTTAGACCCAACGTGCTTGGTTGACATGCATTTAGCTATACTCTATGCACACCATTGATGCATGTCTGTAGATTATGTAAGGCCAACATCTTGTAACTTCACCATCATAGCTAGTCAATCTGATATTGCAGTCTAATTCAGCTGCTGTGTGATAACACAAGGTTGTCTTATCTGTAGCCAATGGCTACAGAGATCCAAAGTATATTAGAGTATATATCAACAATATTATAATAACTACTCACCTGGCAGAGGGAGATCCAAAAAGAATAAGTCTAGAGATTCTCTATGCCAAGATGGACGCTTCTTGGGCTTCAGAAGTATGAGAAACAACTGCACAGGACAACAAAACCTTAAAAAAACTCAAAAATTGCAAGACAGGACAAATCTGGAGTTTTGAGAGTCAGAAAGGCAAACTCAGCTTATATAAGTGGCAGGGGCCACACTTGCTTGGATGGTAGCTGAAGACCCAGAGCACCTCAGAGGCTGAAAGTAGTACCAACAGATAGTGTTGAAGGAGTAGAAGCAGTAAAGTAAAAGAATAACAGAAGAAATAAGGAAATGAATGAAGAGAGAATGAAGGAATAAAGAGTGAGAAAGGGAGGAAATAGGATGTTAGAACCCTATATGCAAGTAAGTAAATATATCCTCAGTTGTGTATAAATGACTTTATTCCAGCCATACCTATATGCAAGTAAGTAAATATATCTATCATATGGTAGTCAGTATTGGTTCTATAATCGGGTTCAGGAATAATCGGACTCACCCTCAGTTGTGTATAAATGACTGAGGGCATTGTATTGTGGTGTGTAGTCTATGTAGTAATTGGGACAATGGTAATGTAGACAAAGGAAGAATAGTGGCACATCAAAAGGGAAGAGGAATAAAGGTGGCGTGGCCAGTGGCCAGTGGCCCTGATGTGACTTTTGAAGGTGTTGTCACAAGGATTCCAACACTCCTCCTCACCAAGAATGTTGTCTCCTCCTTGCATGGAACATGGGCTATTGAAGGCCTAGTAGTAAGTAGAGCTGGGTAAATTGTGGGGTGGAGAGTGCCTTTGTGAACAGGTCAGTGACATTGTACTTCATATTGATGTAGTGGATACATATCTTGTTCAAATGTGCTTGTTCATAAAGGAAGTGGTATTTAATATCCACATAACCCTAACCCTAAATGCATTCCTGTGCGCTCTCATATGTGGCCATATACTCGGCCTCACAGAATGAGGCTGCCACTGTCTTCTGTTTTCTGGCTGCCCATGATACAATTCTGGAACCTAGACTCCATGCATATCCTTCTATAGAGTCAACATACTGCATAAGCTGTTGCACAGCATATGCAATGTCCAGGTGAGTGGAGATGGCAACGTATAAGGGAC
>JAGGAU010000404.1:0-12895 GCA_017657275.1 Termitomyces sp. T108
TCCAGACTTCAAACTTGTGCTGGGTGCCTTCCAGAAAGTGGCGCCACTCCTCCAAAGACCAGATGATAGCCAGCATCTCCTTGTTGTGGATCTTGTAATTACACTCCACTACATTGAGGCTCTTGGAGTAGAAGGCTATGGGATGCCACTTGCCATCCTCTGGGGACTGCTGGGATAAGACTGCACCGGTTGCAAAGTCAGAGCTGTCAGCCTCCGCACGGAAGGGGCGGTTGTCATCAGGGAACATGAGGACAGGTTTGGAGGTGACAGTGGACTTGAGGGCATTGAAGGCCTGGTGCTCCGCCTCGCCCCAGGTCCACCCCACGTCCTTCCTGGTGAGGTCAAACAGCAGCCATGCATGGTGAGAGAAGTCCTGGATGAAACGCCGGTAGAAGTTGGTGAACCCCAAGAAGGCTTGCACCTCCTTCTTGTTCCGGGGCACTGGCCATTGGGTGACACCAGCCACCTTCACCAGCTCCATCTCCACCATCCCCTAGGATATGACCAGCCCAAGGTACTCAATCCGGGTCTGCTCAAACTCGCACTTCTCTGGCTTGAAGTAGAGTTGATGCTGGCAGAGACGCTCCAAGACCACTCAGATGATGCAGCAGTGCTTCTCCAAGGTCTTGGTGTAGATGAGGATGTTGTCACGACCCGCCACCACCGCCGGTACACAGCCAACCACTGCCAGTACCCAGCTCTGGCCCTGGTACCCTCAACATCACCAGGTCAGCTCCACAACCCTGGGCATGGACCGGTTCTTGCCAGCATCCATCAACACATCAGCGGCCATCATCCATCACCGCCCACACATGCCACATCAGCGCTGACCCCAGCAAACCCCGAACGTTCATGCCACCATCAGCACTTGCCCTGGCAATCCCTGGCCGCCGCTGCCACCATCAGCGCTCGCCCAGCAATCCCCGGCCCATCACCAGCAGACCCTGATGCCCTCCCTTCCAAATTGGGCAACTATCATGACATGCATCACCCGGCCCAAACCCCGCGCCCATGACTCCTCTTTGGTCGACTCCTTGCCTCCACGCATTGTCCATGCCTTCCATGCTCCCAAAGCAAGGCCTCTCCTTTGTGAGTTCCCTTTACGCCACCAACACCCACCGTGCCCTTGCATGGTCCCCGGGCTTCAGCAAGAGCCCCAATACGCCTTGCATGAACCCCGGGCTCCAGCAAGGATCCCTGCTCCACAACTTGCCATGAAGCCTGGGCCTGAGCCCTGGAGCACGCTCGCCCCTTTATATATAAGCCGTAGTATAGTATCTGGTATGCTAGAGTTGATATTGCCCATTCCCCAGTCTCTAGTTTGCCAGTTATCGTTCCAAGTCTACTTCCCTTATCACATCTCTGTTTCTTCCTTATCTCATACTTGACTTGACTTGTTTCTTTCTTATCTTATCACTTGCCTCGCCTCGTCTCAATCTATTTGCTTTCCGTCTCTGGTCTCTCTCTCTAAGTTTCTCTCTGTCTTTCTCCTTCTCTCTTCTCCATCTCGCCTCTCATCTCTTCTCTCCTCTAGTCTCGACTCTTTCCCCCTCCCCCTGTCTTTCTCCATCCCCAGGACTTAGCAAGTCCTGCGCCTGAACCCCGGCTATCTACACACTCACTTGTGGGACTTATACCAAGCCCCAGAGCTTGTCCCCAGACCCCGGAGTTCCCTCGACCGTCTCCTGGACCAGTCTCAGTCCCTCCATCCTCACCCTTGCCCCTCAGTCCTGGTCCATACCGCCGCGCCCGCCCTTTGGTTGTGTGTGTAGACTTTGTGCGCGCCAAGTAAGGATTTGCCCAGTGGTCTGAGCCTCCATGGTCAGCGGAACCTGACAGATGTCATTGAGGTATACGCACACCACACCATCCGCAATCAGGTCCCGGAAGATGTTGTTCATCATTGTTTGGAAGGTGGCAAGACTATTAGTGAGCCCAAAGAACATTACCAAGGGCTTGAACAGTCCACAGTTGGTCTGGAATGTGTCAGAGGACTCCCATTTTGGGACCTCTGGAATTGTCCTGGGGCAGTCCGGAGATCTCCGGACTTCCATTTTGGGATGCTCCAGAGCTATTTCCATTTTGGGATCTCCAGAGTTGTCCAGGAATAGTCCAGAGATTTCCAGACCTCCTCTGGGGTTAGGGTTTAGGCGTGGTCATGCTGTACAGTACATTCCCATGCCTCCACACCTGTGCCTGATGCGCCGTGCCCAGGCAGAGGAGTCCTTAGACTTGTTCTCTTTGGATTCCCCTCTGCCAGATAATTAGCTACATTTCCTGTTGTATGGTACCATTCTAATACACTTCAGATTCCCCTCTGCCAGTTGTGTGACTTAGCCGCAACCCCCGGAGGTCGCCCTTACAATGCTCCTCCTCATTATCCTGAACATAATAGGTGTTGTTATACACATCAACAGTGACATACTCATCCTCATCACTTCAGATGCTTTCTGCATCATCTGCCAGCAAGTGTTTATCTACTACAGGTTCAAAATTCTTGTTGTTAATGAGTTCTTCTAGTAAATTCTTGATGCTGCTTAGTGCTACTGCTGTATGTGCTGTGTCACAACCTGCCATCCTGGGACACCACCAACCCCCACCACAATACCTCACCAACCACCACCACAACCCTGCCATCATGATGCCTACCACTCCAGGTTTGCTGCCCCCAACCCTGACCTAGCAGATCACCTGGCAATCACTGCCAGACCTCAACCCTGACTTGATCAATCACTCAGCTCTGAGCAACTGCCACCTGTCAGTCTCAGCAAACCCCATGGGAGCACCTGACACCTGGCAATCACTCAGCAATCACCCCTGTGAGTTCCTGGCAAACCTGCAGCTGACACCTGATGTTAGACTTCTTTTTTTTTTTTTTTTTTTTTTTTGAGTCAATATTTCTGTGTTGAGCACATAGTGCCATGGTACATGGTACAACAGGGTCTAGCTAAGCTACAAGGGCCAAGGAAGTCCACACCTCTTGCTATGTGGAGAATGAGTGAGCCAGTTTTCCATCACCATTTTTGACCTTGCCCTCCTTCTAAAGACTATAGCTTCATGGTATGCAATTTGTGCGTGGTGTGTTTGGTGGTGACAAGAGCCAGCCATGAAGGTGAGCAATGGAGAGGGTCAAGCAGTGCAGTTGCAGACCCAACCCATGGAGAAGAGGGTAATGTAGAAGGTTGGGAGGGGAATAGACTGGTGCCAATATTAAATAAACATAGGTAGTGATATAAAAGTGACAAATGCTCAGGGATTAGCCCTGGAAAGTGGGGGGAAGTGTTTTGTGGCATGGATGAATCTAAAAAGGTGTTTCAAGGTGTCTGCAGCAGAGAGGAGAAAGGACAGGGACTCAGCTTTTTGGCAGAGCATGTGGTGCAGGTGCATGTGCCTTTAATAGCGGTAGTGGGGGCAGATAAGCAACACATGTCAAACAGATTCAACCATGATGCCTCCACAGTGCTGGCAGACTGGTGTTTCTAATTGCCATATTTGGAACAGATGATGGTTGAGTGCTATGTGGCCTGTACGCAGTTGAGTGAGAAGAGCCAAGTGGCCCTGGTCAAGCACCTTGGTTAGGTTCATGTAGCATTTGAAGGGTAGTGACTGGTCTAGCATGTGGATGTGCAGGTATTTGGGTGAAGTTTTCCATCTGCGCTTTCAGGTGGCTTGGAGGGATGTGAGTGTGGTTTGCCTTGACCCTATGATGCTTGCAGGCAGGGGCTTCTGCCTGAGGGCCAGTAGGAGTAGCTTTGCTGTGCTGGAGAAACCACCAGCTGCTTTCTTTGCAAGGCAGTCAGCACACTCCTTGGGTGCAAAGTCAATATGTCTTGGAGTCCAGTAGATCTGCAAATCAATTACCTTACTTTGGCAGTCTGTCCAATCAGCATTGCTATGCAGTGCAGCCTTTTGTTCTTGGGCTTTGAGTAGACACTTGCTTTATGTGGAGCAGCTCAGCAGCCATGTGGACCTTATCAAGGAGGTAGTGGCTGGGATGAGGGCATTGGTTGAGGAGCACCTTGATGGAGGCCTGGCTGTCACTGCCAATGATGGCAACGGCCAAGAGTCTCTGGCCTAGTTTGGTGAGTAGGTAGATGGCAAGGAATATACCTATTATCTCTGCCTCATAAACCATGTGTTTGGTGTTGGGCCCAAGGTGGTAGATGCCAACCACTGCTCCCTACTGCCAACAAAGAGGACTGCCAAGGCCCCTATGCCTTCTTCATAGCTGGAGCTGTCACAGTACATGGCTGCCAGGATTGTTTGGAGCATCAAGGCAGCTGATGCCAGGGTGTCCTCCTTGTTGTCTGCAATGTGGTATGAGAAAGAGGGGAGATAGTTGGGGCATCTGCACATGGCATCCACTGTCTCAATTTGGTCTGGAACAACCCCAGTCATGCAGAACAAGTAGTGTAAGGGGGACTTGTGCTTGGCAACAAAGCATCTTGCAGCTCTGTAAATGGTTGCATAGAGCTAGTGGAATGCAGGAAGAGATGGGAGATGCACTGCTGCACAAAACAATACCTTTGAGAAAAGAAGGTCTATGGGGAGTATGTTAGCATGAAGGTCTAGGACATTGCCTGCTGTAGTGCTCAAGGCACCTAAGATCAACTTTGCTGGGAGCAAGCTTTTTGGTAGCCACAACAAATCCAAGTCTCTTCACCCCAGAGGGGAGTCATGGATCATGGTGAACCAAACATCTGCCATGTAAGTGATTGTGGAGGCTGCTACTGTGTTATAGAGCTGCTGCACTCAGTGTGCTGGCATCCCCTTGGAGGGTCTAGAGAGTCTCACCACTTGCAGGGTCCAGATGACACCCAAGTATTTGTAAGTCTTGACCAGGGGCATGACCTGGGCAGACATTGAGCCATCAGGATTGGAATGGTGTAGAACAAGGCTCCTGGCTGCTTCCCATTTTGGTGTTCTTAAGAAGTCCATGAGCACAAGCTTTGAGAGCTTGAAGGGCAAACTGTGTGAAGCAGACTAGTCAAAGCCTCCATCCACTTGCTGCATCATGTTGGCAAGTATGCCATGAGTTTTCTCCAGGGTTTCTGCCACTGCTAAAAACATTGAGTCATTGACAAATCTGAACAAAAATTCAGATTTGGCTGCAAGTGTGGCTGTTAGTATGAGTGGTGCATTGTAAAAGGCATACAGAATCATCAAGAGTGGGCAGCTCTGCGTGGTGCCCATCAAGATGGCAAGAGGTTCTGAGACAAAGTCATCAAACTTGAGTCTTGTGGTGTGGCCCATGAGTATCCTCTGAATTAACCATAGGTAGCATATAGGTAGCATTCTGAGACTGCACATTTTTGCATGTTGTGGAGCAGATGTTCATGGCCAGTGTTTGGAAAGGCTCCATGCACATCTAGGAAGAGTGCAGAGGCAACTTTGCCCACTCACCAAGCATCCTTAATTTTGCTAACCACTGAGTGCATTGCATTAGTCATGTTGTGCCCAGGCCTGCCACTAGATTGCCCTGCTGGAAGCATTGCATGTTTCTTGGCTAGGAAAGACAGGTCAGCTGCCACAATAGTAGATAGGGGTTTCTCAATAGTATTGAGGAGCCCAATGGGCTGGTAGGCTTTAGCCACATTGTAAACTGGTTTACCTGGCTTATGCAGGATGAGCGTGGTTGATGTCAACCAGCTGTCATGGTATACACCAAGCTCCAGAACCACACAGAAAATGTAGGCTAGGTGGGGGAAGAGGGTGTCAGTGCATTTCTTCAGGACAACATTTGGGATCCTGTCAGAACCTGGAGCCTTAAGGGCCATAGGCCAGCTAGTCCATCATGAATGCATTTGCAATTAAAGAAATGTATATCTGGCAGGGTTGGGGTATGCTGTGCATGGAATGATGGGAGTGGGGGGTGGAGGGAGAAAGAACAGCTCAGCTAGTATGTGTGCTTTGTCACCATTTGCAACTACTGTGAACTGTCAGGGGACCAGTTTCTGGACCATGTCCAACCCTATTCCAAGCTTAGTCCAACAATACACCTACTCCTAGCAGATCCAACCAGCTGCTTGGCCCACCCTTTCCCCTTCCATCTCTTAGTAGTCAGCCTTGATGAGTCATATGCATGGACCTTACTCAGCATCAATTATTGTTAGTCATACTCCATTACATACTGGGGCCCAATCAGTAAACAGTATTAGTAATAATACAGCCACCAATGTAATATATATAGGCAGCCTGTGGATACAATATCCCCAGGCTGAACAATAGCAGTGTTCTCTTGGCCTATCCACTGAATCAACTGTAAGCTCTTTAGCAATGTCTGACCCTCTGCTTGCCCCTTGCCCAACTCTTGCTTGCCCTTGTGCCCACCTGACTCTTGCTTGATACTTGCATTGCTGGCTGTGTGGAAGGAGTTCCACAGACATTTAGCCTTGCCCTTACATGAACTTCACGCCATCAACAACCTTTCTAAGTTCCAGCACCCTAGTGCTAGAGAAGTCAGTGGATTTATGAACAACGTATTTATTGGCAGTGTAAATCTGCCTGGCATTGGTGTGCTCCAGACAGTTTCCTCAGTGCTGAGCTTTGGTGTTGCAGATCTTCTGTGCCATGAGTTTTGAGAGCCTGTCCACCTCCACCTTGGCGGAATAACCTGCAATGTCATGGAACCTGTAGGCTAAGTTATTAGCATAGTTCTGCTCCTTCTTGAGAGCCATCAGCTCTTCACTCCACTACCATTTGGTGAAGGGGCATGGGAAGCAAGTGGGTATGATGGACTCATTCTTGATCACCCCCTGAATGGATGTCATCAGTGCCATTACTTTCCGATGGAATTCCTCCACCAAGGGGATGTAGCATGCAGGGGAGAGGGGGGTCAACTTCTCCTTGAGAGCATCATTGAACACAACCCAGTCCATGTGCCAAAAGTCTTTGGAGTGCATGAGTAAAGAGTGCTGGACTGGTAGATCAACTATCATGACCACTGGTAGATGATCTGCAAGGGGGGGATGAAGGGATGGTACTACATTGCAAGAAACAATTTGATTGGAGCAGCTGCAGTCGCACCAGACATTGTCTGGCCTGGTTCAGTGGTCAGCTACTATTTGAAGCATGGGGAGCTCCAGAGGAAGTGCAAGCTCCATGTCATGCATGCTGAGCAGATGGAAGAGAACCCTCAGGTCCTCCTTGGAGGAGTTGAGATGGTGGTTCTCAACTGTCTTCCACATTGGGTGGTGGCAATTAAAATTACCAAGCCACAGCATAATGGCGTTGTCTGTCAAACAGGCTATGAGCGCATTAGTATGCAGGAAGGTAGAAAGATTGGACAGACTGTTGTTGTTGAGGCAGTCATTGTAAATATTAAATAAGGTCAGTGAGCTGCAGGCTCCCTGAAGGCAAATGGTGGTGATGTCAGGTGGACATTACCTCAAAAAACAAGTAAGAGTTCAAAGGAATGTTAGTGCAGCAGAATGGAGTGGGGGCAATCACTGCCTTTAAGGCAGTGAGTCAGGAGGTAGCCTACTACCCAGCGGGAGGAGGCTCTTGTCTTGCCTAACTTGTCGAATGGTTCCTGTATAGCTAGAATGTCCCAGTCATCCAGATTGGCAGAGTTGAGCATGGCAGCCTGTGCCACATCAGATTTCCATATGTTCTGTTGCCAAATTCTTATGTGCCATGGAGTTCTAGGGTCTTGAATCATTCTGAAGGACTGAGGGTCTGGGGCACTCAGGCATCTGGGCAAACAAAGTCCAGTAGAGAGGCTTGGTAGCAGATGCTGGGTGTCAGGGCTGCTGATGGTTTGCATACTAATGCCAGCATTGCATTGGGTAGAGCTCTTCTTAGGGGTTAGGACCCAGGTAGCTTGGTCCTCAGTTGGAAAGTAAGGCATGCTGTTTTTGTGGTAGCAGGCATCAAAGTCACTGCAGTGTCTCACAAATTCCAGACAGTTCCTGGAAGAACTCACATGTGAGGAATTGTTGCTACAGGAGGCGCATCTAGCCTGGAAGTCTCTCAGACAGTCCTGAACCTGGTGAGCATCACTGGAGCAGCAAGCACAATGGGCAGGGTTGAGGCACTTATCTCTAAGGTGTCTGAATTCATGGCATCTGTTGCAGCACATGGGTTCTTTGAAGTCCTTTCAAATAACTACATAGTGTCCCACTATGAAGATGTGCTTGCATAGGAGGATGTTAGCAGCATTAGCAGTTTTACATGACATCTTGATGGAAGCCAGTGTCTGTGATGCTGACCTGTTCTCAGCCTTTTTAAGCCAAGACACTGCTGTGACTGAGCCCACTGGGAAGTTGTTGTCATTTTTGAAGGCATTCAGATCTGTTGAGCTGGTGGGGTCAAATTCACCCTTGCAAGAAATGAAGTGTATGATCAGGCTGTGTGCTTTATCTACAACCTTAGCTGTGGATCCAAAGTTAGCTGTGGCCACCTCCCAATCTGAGTCAAATTCCAGCAGATATGCTCCTCAGGCCAGCATCAAGATATCTCTAATCCAGGTAGTCTCTGTTGCAGATGGAGTCAGTGGCTCACTACTCACTGTCAGGTCACGCATGGCTTTGTTGACTTTGGCAAGGTGTCTATTGACCCATTTTTAGAGCTCATGGTTGCTGTGAAGGGAGCAGTCTTGGGGGGCTGAGGGATCCCTGAGCTTGACCTTGACCAGCATCATCTTGGCATCTTGAAGGAGCCTCTGCTATAGGTGGATGTGTTTGGAGGACAGGTCAGGGTTGAAGCTTGTCAGAACTTGGGGTGGGGCTGTTGGGCAGTTAGTTGCAGCAACATCAGCCCACAAAGTCCAGGGGTCCACACATGGTGGGTCAGGCAGGGAGCTCATCTTGGTGACCGTTTCACTCAGGGAGCATGTGGCCAGCATGATTTGCTCAGATACCCCTTTGAGGGCTACTGTGGTCTCAGCTTGTGCAGTGCTGGTGGCAGAAACAAACTCTGATGATGTCAACAGACTGGTGATGGTGTCCCTGATGTGGCCAAGGACCTTGGCTGCCACAACTTGTGCAATGACCTCAGCTGACTGATCAGTAACATCATCCTCCAGCAGGAAAGCAACCACAAGAATTGCATTCCATGCATCAGTGTCAAGACAGGTTTCTCTAGTGACCAGGGCTGCAGTCATCAGCATGCAAACAAGCTTCATGCAGTTGTATGGTTCTCCTGCAAGGATCTAGCCTTTATTTTCATCCAGCACCTGGCATCATTGATGGATTTGACTGAGCCATTGTTACTGCCAAGGAGTGCTCCTATGTTGGCATAGATTGGAAGCTGATGGGGCTAGGGAGGGGTGTCCAGGGGGCTAAAACTGCCAGGCAGCTGTCTGGATGATCGTCTGGTGGCTGCCATCATTCTTGACAGTTGTTTTTTGTGGCTAGTAGAAATACCGAGGGCAGTTGGCTTGTTGGGCTAGAGTAGTGTGCTGGTTGCACAGGTAGTGTTGATTATTGCTAGCTAAACTTGAAACTGGCCAGGACTCCAGGAGGGATGATGGAAGTCAGAAGTCAAGAAGCATTCAATGTTAAACTTATTGACATATGGATCCTGACGCTGATAGTGTCACTACTACTCTATTCACAGAATTTGCACTTGAGTCCAGTACTTGATTATCAATTAGAGTTTGTGCAATAGGGGTGACAATTAGTGAACAAATACAAAAGACTCCAAATGTTACCATCAGAAGTAAAATCTGTGGTGTTGGAAATTTGACATGCTACCAGCAATGGTAATGGAAAAGACAACAATGCAAGTGGAATGAAACGCTAATGCTGATGCTGCCAGAGAAATCTGGCTTGATATGCTGTAGACTTAGATCTCTGCTCTCAAAGGGAAAGTTTTTCTTGTCTATTTTTATGATATGGTACAGTATTTATAGTGCTATCAGTAGCCAACCTTGACCACCCACCTCAGACTATCTCATCTAGAGTACCTCTACTCTGCATTACTTCCACTGCCATGGAGTCTAGGATTCCCCTTGATCCCACTTCACTCCTGCTGGTATGTAGGTGTCCATGGTACACCCTCCCCCTCCTACTATGGATCAGTGGTACTTGACCTGCAATCTCTTCCACTTCTTGCCATTGGTTGATTATTGTTACTGCTGCTGCTTCTGGTACCATTACAGTTACCATTACCACTACCACTGATAGCATCACTTATTCCCTATTTGCAGAATTTTACACAGTAGTCCTGTGCTTGATTATTGATACGGTTTGCGCAATAGGTGTGACAATTAGTAAAACACAAAAGGGACTTTAGACGTTACTGTCAAAAGTAAAGTTTTTATTTTGAGAGTTCAACGTGCTACTGGTCACAGCAACAGAATGGAAAACAGTGCAGATGGAATGGACAATAATGCAGGCAGGTTGCCAGGGAAGGGCTGGCTCAAAACGCAGAAGACTCAAATCTCTACTCTTGTAGGAAAGTTTTTCTTGTCTATTTTCATGATATAGTACAATATTTATAGTATTTTTGGTAGCCCACTGCAACCACTCCACCCTAGACTATCTCACCTAGGGCATGCGGTGGCGCCATTCCATGTCACCTCCTTGCCACAGAGTCTAAGATTCCCCTTGATCCCTTCCCCTCCCCACTGGTATGTAGGCATCTATGGTATGACTCTCCTCTGTTGCAGATCAGCAGTACTCAACCTGCCCCTTTCTTCCATTTCCTGCCATCAAGTGATTACTGGTTCTGCTACCAAGCTCTTTCTGCTGCTACTGTTGCCACTTCTGTTGCCACTTCTGTTGCCGCTGCCTGCGGCATTATGACAAAAAACTAGGGTCTTTTCCTGCTTCCTGTCCTCAGCCTTGTTTGGCCCCTATCACCACTTCCAGTGCCATTACCTGCTGGTGGCATTAAGCAAAAAATCTAAGGTCTTTTCCTACTTCCTGTCCTCAGTTCTATTCAGCCTCTATCAACACCACCACCCACAAACTGGCCATTCAGTAGAAAGTCTGGCATACAGTTATGGATACATTGCAAGTACATCCTGGAGTCCTCTGTGGTACAACTATACAGGACTCCAAGACTAATCTGACTCAGTCTAGGACCTCCTAGTACTTAAGGCATAGCTAGACAACATGTACAGTAGTCTTGATATTGCACCCATTGCCCAATCTTCTGCCTTGTTATTTGTCTGTGTCTATCCCAGTTATCTTGCCTGTTTTGTGAATTCTCCTATTTCATTCTAATTCTCTCAAATCTCTGAACTTGCCTCATTTTGTTTCATCTTTGTTGAATTTTCTTGTCTAATCTCTATTTTGTCTCAAATCCATCTAAGTTCATCTCATCCCCTGCCTTGCCTTGCTTTCCCCTGAACCAAACCCAGAATTACCCCACTATCTTCTTACCAATGCCCCTCATCCTGGAGCACCTTATGTAACCCTGGACTTGCACTAGCAACTTGGGACTGCCATCCTACCACCCTTAAGCTAACTCACACCTTGCCACCCCCCCAGAACTAATTCTGGACTTTGTAACCATAACCACCTTGAGTCCACCCCATAAGGTCTTGCTTAGGAAAGAAGCCTCCACAGTCAATGGAACCTGACATGCTGCTTGCAGATGCACTTTCAGCACTTGACATTCTTTGACAAAGTGGCCTGCCCTACCACAGTTGTAGCAGCATGGTGTGTCACTACTTGCTTTGTTCCCTTTGTTGCCTCCTCCCAAGGCAGGCTTGTTTCCTACTGCTTTTAGCTGCTTTTGGTAGTACATCCTTCATCACTTTTAGAGCAACTTGAACTAGACCTGAGAATTGCTGTATTTTTTTTTCTTGACCATTGGCCTCTGACCAGCTAGTCAGGCTACCAGTTGTTGATGAGACAGAATTACTCCTTGAACTATAAATTATGGATTGTGATTCTTCTCTATTTCTGACCACTTAGCCAGAAAGGTTCCAATCTTCACAGGCTAGCAAATACCAGCCAAGTATTTAGAGCTATGCTGGTTATAGTGATTTGCAGTCTTTGTCAACTGCTCATAGTGTATGGCATATGCAAGGAACTCAGTCACTGTTGTCATGACCCACTCCCGGAGTTCACCCACCACCCCGGGACAACACCACTGACACTCCGTACTCCCCCGGGACAACGCCAACCGCCCCCGCTGCCCATCACAACACCTGTCACTCCTGGGTTCACCGCCCCTTCAACCCTGACACCCAGCAATCACCGCGACCCTGGAACGCCCCACATCAACCTGGAACTTCCCGCAACATGGGCCGCCCTCAGACAGGTCACCTCAGCATCCCCCGGCAATCAGTCCCATCACCCAGCGATCACTCCGGCAATCACGCCTGACACCTGCAGTCACGGCCCAACCCCCATCACCCACATCACCCGGCGATCACCCTGGCAATCACGCCCGACACCTGACATGGAACCAGGCTGAGCCCGCCACCCTGGAGTCCCTAGTACTTAAGGCCTACATAGACAACTTGTACCGGTAGTGTTGATATTGCAAATCTGTCTTGTCTGTCTCCTTCGCCTCATACTCTCATGACTCATCTCAGTCTCTCAGCCTATTCCTGTCTATTTCCATTTCATCTCTTCCAAGTCCCTTTTTCCTTCTCAGATTGTTTCCCTTACTTTTGTTCTTGACTTCTTTCCCTGGTTCAATCTCCCAGCAGTCCTGGACTCACACCTCGTACCCCCGGAACCCCGGCACAACTCCGGACTCAATCCCACAACCTGGATCTAACCCCTCTAGCCCTCTGCATGGCCAGAATCATCCATACTAACCCCAGAGCCAACCCCGGATCTTGTAATCACATAGGACTTTGTACTTGTAGCTACCTTGAGTCCACCTCGTAAGGCCTTGCTTAGGAAGAAGCCCCTGCAGTCAACGGAACCTGACAACTGTGTTGACTTCAAGCAATAGGTTATCATTGCCTATATGTGTGCAATGCATCTCA
>JAGGAU010000405.1:0-12870 GCA_017657275.1 Termitomyces sp. T108
TACAAGATAGAAAAGAACAGAGATGTAACAACGGAAGTGGGCTGGGGACGATAACAGACAAACTAGAGACTGGGAATGGCAATATCAACACTACTGTACCATACGCTACGTTACAACTTATATATGTGGGGTCAGGCATGCTCCGGGGCTTAGGCTCAGGCTCCATGGCGAGTCGCGGTGCAGGGATCTTTGCTGGAGCCCGGGGTTCGTGCAAGGAGCAGCACAGGAGTGCCGGGGCCTTTGCTGAAGCCCGGGGATCGTGCAAGGGCACTGCGGGTGTCGTCGTCGGTCGAGTGGCGTAAAGGAGGCTCACACAAAGGAAGGGCCTTGCTTTGGGAGCACGGAGGCATGGACAGTGTAGGGAGGCGAGGAGTTGACCGAACAGGAGGCGCGGGGCGCAGGGTCCGGGCTGGGTGATGCGTTGATGCAAGTCATGGTGGTTGCCCGATTGGGAAAGGGGATGTCGGGGTGTGCCGGGGATGGTTCAGGGATCGCCGGGTTGACGGCCGGGGATTGCCGGGACAGGCGGGTGCTGACAGTGGCGTGGGCGTCCGGGGTTTGCCGGGGTTGGCGCCGAGGTGGCGTATACGGGTGGTAATGGCCGTCAATGGCCGTCAATGCACTGATGGCCACTGGCAAGGACCGGTCCAGGCCCGGGGATTGTGGGGCTGTCTGGTGGGTTTGAGGGTACCGGGGCCGGGGCTGAGTACCGGCGGTGGTTGGCGGTTTACCGGCAGTGGTGGCAGATCGTGACAGGTAGTGTTGATATTACCTACATCCCGTATTTGTCTGCCTCGTCTCCTTGCATCTCTAGCTATTGTTTCGTCAACTTGTCTCATCTCCAGTTACTACTCTGCTTACTTAGTTTCCTCCTTTACCTTTACTTCCCTTATTCTCTGTCCTGCAATCTATTCTTTCTTCCTTTCCTCCAGTTCCCACCTCTGAGTCTCACCCCTTCTTCTCTGATCTCTGCTCTATCTTCTCCTGTTTTTCCCTTCCGCCTACCCTTTCCCTGTTAGGTCTCCACCTAACTTAGCTCACATTTTCCCCCACTGAACCCAACCCTGGAGCTGACCCCAGGACTCTTCCCTCGACCCTGGAGCTGCCCCCTTCTGCCCCCACAGTGCTTACTTCATGCTCCCCCATACACACTCAGCCCCTGACACTGGTTCAAACTCTCATGCTCAAACAACACCGCCCACAAGTAGACCTTGTGTCCGCCACATAAGGAATCACCTAGTAGTCTGAGCCCCCATGGTCAGCGGAACTTGACAGCTGGGGCCATACGTAGTGGAAAAGCAGGTGGGCCCCCTAGCTTACCGCCTCCACCTACCTTCTAGAATGTGCTAGCTGCACCCAGTCTTCAATGTGGTCAAGCTCCTGCCAGCCCCAGACGACCCCATACCTGGATGACAGGCGCCACCACCACCGCCCCAAGTCCTTGCTGCTGAAGGCCCGGAGTACGAGGTGAAGAAGATTTTGGACAGCCATCTATTTTGCCGCAAGCTACAGTACAAGGTCAAGTGGAAGGGCTATTGTATCGAAGACATCCCCTGGGAGCCTGCTGATGGCGTCCATGCTCTAGCCCTTGTCAGGGAGTTCCACTACACGCACCCCAATGCACTCCGGGCTATCCAGGGCATCTACCCCATATCTCCGACTGACCAGGCCATCCAGGAGCTGTTCTACCCCAGCACGTTGAGTCACTGCACTTTAGAGGGGGATTGATGTTAGGGGACTTCCATTTTGGGACCTCTGGAGTTGTCCCAGGGCAGTCTGGAGATTTCTGGACTTCTATTTCGGGATGCTCCAGAGCTATTTCCATTTTGGGACCTCTGAAGTTGTCTGGGAATAGTCCAGAGATTTCCAGACCTCCTCTGGGGTTAGGGTTTAGGCGTGATCATGCTGTACAGTACATTTCCATGCCTCTGCACCTGCACCTGATGCACCACGCTCTGGCAGAGGAGTCCTTAGACTTGTTCTCTTTGGATTCCCCTCTGCCAGGTAATTAGCTACATTTTCTGTTGTATGGTACCATTCTAATACACTTCAGATTCCCCTCTGCCAGTTGTGTGACTTAGCCACAACCCCTGGAGGTTGCCCTTACAGAGCCTAACCCTCCCTCATATAGAAGTTGTAGTGTAGTGCCTGGTATAGTAGTGTTGATATTGTCCATCTTTCTGTAGTCTCTTGCCTGTTTTCTCATATCAATTTGTTTCTGTCCATTTCTACTACCATCTCTTTCTTGCTTGACTCATTTTACTCTATTCTAGTCTCTACTCATCTTGCCACTCTCAATCTATCTTGTTTCCTTCTCCTGATCCTCCTCTCCAAGTCTCCTTCTCTCTCTCTCTCTCTCTGTCTCCCCTTCTTCTCTAAGTCTCCAATTTCTCTTGGTCACGTTCCCAACCATCCCCCTTCAACTTCAGCTCCAAGACTTGAAGAGTCCCAACATCTGACCCTGGCCCTCCCATACTCACTCCCTAGGACTTGTTCTCAGCCCCAGAGCTCATCTCTGAACCCTGGAGCTTCCCCCCTAGCCCTCTGGACTAGTCTCATCACCTCCATACCTGTTGCCCTCTCCAAATTCCTGGTTCATATGCCATGCCCTGCAACGCTGATTGTGCACGTAGACTTTGTGTTTGCCAAGTAAGGATTTGCCCAGTGGTCTGAGCCTCTGTGGTCAGCAGAACCTGACACAAAGACTGTCAAGGTCAGGAACATTGTTCTTGCTCTGGTTGTGGCATGAAAAACCTCTGGCTGTCCTGTCATAGGTTAGCTTCTGAGACAGCATAGCATAGCAAAGTGCTCACCATGTTTACTTTGTGGCTTTGCATGCTGGGCAGTTGATCGTGTGGATTCTGGCACAGTTAAATGAGATGTGATCAGTGATCAGATGGGCAGTTGATCGCATGGATTCTGGCACAGTTAAATGAGATAAAATCAATAATCTGATGATGAGAAGCTTACAAGGTGTTGTTTGAACATGCATTGAATAACAACTCAGTAGGGAAAGATATGGGCATGGGGGGGAGCAGAAAAAAAAATGAAGGGATGAAGAAATAAATCAACTAATAGAATGTGTTGATTGAATCACACCATTGATTCTCATGGTTGTGATTCAACAAAAAAAGCTCTGGAGAACACTGAAGAAGCCCCTTGTACACAATGTCCAGTCTCATTGATTCAGAAATTCATTGCAACTGTACTCTTGACACTACCAGCTGGGCTGCATGGAATCCTAATTAAGCTGTCCAACCCTTGCATGCTCGTCCATCAAAATTACAAGAAAGGTTTGATGCATCTGCTGGGACCCATAATCTCTTCAAAAAAAACACCAAGGTGAGCCTCAGCCTTGTTCATGAGGAAGTCAATGCATATTTGAAGGAGCAGAACAGGTTTATTGAAGACTTGGCATGTCAACATATTGTAGACAAGGAGTGCATCAAGGACATGATAAAGCATGGGTCAACCTATGCTTCAACATGCCGCCCCTCACTCACAAATGCAATTTTGCACCCCAAGTCTAAAGAGCTCAATGACAGTAAAATTTTCAGACAACATCACTGCTATATAACTCACTTAGTTGTGCCAAACCATTCACATGGGAATTGCTTGAAGCTTAAAGATATTCAACAGCAAATCAAACAACAATCCTGAGCTGAATGCATCAAAGATAAGCAAGAAACAAAAACAAGAGCTCATCAATCAGCTCATGGAACATCATGTGCTCAAAACGCAGGGATCATGCATAGGAAACAGGGTAGCAACCATTGATGATGCCTCAGAGTTGCTAAGTACTGTAAGTAACAAACTGTGTCCTAGCACCTCCGATGGAGTAGCAATGGGCACATGCTAAGATATGTAAGAGCAGGGTTCCAGTTACTCATGGGGAAAGAACTTGTAAGTGAATATCAAGGTTAAAGAGACAATTGCTTAGTGACTGCCGCTAAACCAAGATCCTGCTGTAGGTGCAAGAGCGCTAGACTTCTGACAATGTAAAAACGCTAATATTTCCAAGGATACTGCTGGCAATTGAGGGTGCTAACAGAGAAAAACGTTTGGTGACTAATATTGTTGATGTGAGAGAGAGGTGCTAGTGGGATAGCAGCCTCAGCGACTAAGAAGGAGTTGGGGAGAGCAGATAAGTTAGCAACTGGGTGAACAAGAGTTGCTAGAATGAGACATAAATGGTGGGGATCTATTGTCCTAGTGCTACCACATAGTACCATATTTATAAGGTGCTAAGTCGCCGTCACTAACTACATAAGGTAGGCAAAAATAATTCTGATTGAACACATAGAATGTAAAAGAAGTCACCAATAGCATATGTCAAGAACCTCCAAAATTATGGCACAAGGGATGAAACCTGAAAATTTGTCTGAGTCGCTAATGGCATCTGTCAACCAGTTAGGATGTCCCTACAGCCCAAGGTTATAAGTAGGCAAATGCATGGGGAACTGTCAATCCAGTCTCAAACCCATCAAGGGGGCATCAGTCACCAGACATTGGCCGCAGTCACTAAGAAATAACATGTGCCAACCAGCTGTCAAAAGTGCCAGTTGGCTTCTTGATGGCCTTGTGGCTCATAGACTTCTGCTTGGGGAAACCGTTGGCTGCTAATAAGATGAGCCTAATCTCTTCCACATACCAGATAATATCGCTAAAATTAGCATCCATGCACCCCAACTCTTCCCAAGTACTTATCACCATCAATGCACATCAAAATATCACTGCTATCACAGGTGAGGTAGGTCTGCATCTTCTACAAGCATTCTTTGAAAGCTGACACCTCTGGTAGATGAAGAATCTTTTCTTTTTGTACAGGGGTTTGTTCATTTGCATTCTTTTTATGCAGTCATGTTGATAATACCATGACATTGTTTACTGCCACCTCTGATAATATCATGATGAAATTTTTCCCTGAGGTTCTGAAACTGGATTTTGCTGAGGTGCTTGGGAAGTTCAAGATGTATGCCTATGAATCAGGGAAGAAGAGACTTAGGGAAATGATAAGAACTTTAGGAGAAATAGGGGAGAGAGCTGAGACGAGTTATAGACAAGTATGAAGCAAAGAGATTCAGACAAGTTATTGCAATATCAAGACTACCGGTACATGTGGACTGCCTATGCCCTAAGTACTTGATGGGGTGGGCTCTGGGATGGTGGGATCAGCATTGTCTAGTGCCAGGTGTCAGGCATGATTGCCAGGGTAATTACCAGAGGCAGGAGTGATTGCCAAGTGGTGCTGGGGTGATGTGTCTGATGGCGGGCTGTGCCATGGGACGATCCAGGTTGATGCGGGGGAGTTAGGGTTGCGGTGATTGCTGGTGTCAGAGTTGAGGGGGCAGCAAACCTGGGGTTGGCAGCATTGTGATGGTGGGTTCAAAGTGGCAGTGGGCGTGGCATTGTGATGGCGGTTGGTGGGGCGGCTGGCGTTGTCCCAGGGTGGTAGGGTGAGCTCCGGGAGCGGGTTGTGACACAAGGCAGCAATAATTGAGAAGCATCATGTCCATCTGGTTGGTTGGCCCTCATGTATCAAATTTGGTAGCCCTTCAAACATATCGACAATGGACAACATTTAGCTTCTGCAATTTGCACTAAGAGATGACAATTGTCAGTGGGAGTTCCTCACAAGTGATGAGTGCAAGGAGCACAAGAAGAGAATAAATGTGGCCTGCAGTGAAGGGGTTGTCACTAGAAAGAAGAGGAAGGAGTGCTCAGATAAAGGCAAGCAGAGGAAGAAGGGAAATGGGAGGCCATCCAAGAAGAGAAAAATGATGACATCTTGGCTATCTCCTACATATAGGAGCAGTGAATTTATTAATGACAATGAGGATCTCTATGTCACTGGCCCTTCATCTCCATCCTCTCACCTTTAGGGCATCTCAGCTCCCTACAAATCTACTCTTTTTAGTCTTATTGGTTGCATTATTCTACTTCAATAATCCTATTAAATACAATACAAATTTTTCTGATTTTTTCTGGCCTGATTTGAGTGACATTGCAAGCTCATCATGTGTGACAATGAGCAAGCGGTGGTATCAAGTGGGGGCACTATCTCTAGACATCCCCCAAAATACCCAACACAATGCCAGTGATATGTCAACCACCGACATTGCCAATGCCTGTTGATAACGTGACCTGTGATGGCCGAGACACCACTGGCAATGGTGTCTGACAGTAGCCAGGCAATGTTCTCAACAATTAAGTACAGGTAATAAAGATGTTTTATTGCAGGAAGGGGAGATATATAAAAATTACGCCTAATTAGGCATGGAGGATAACAAGGCATGTCATGTGGTAGCTACAGGTGGTCTTCATCCATGAGAAATCGAATAACCAGTATATAGTACAATACATGGTAAAATGTTTGTTGACACATTGTTCTGACATGTCACCTGATTTGTCACATGACATGTCCAGGGAGGGGTTGGCAGCTATCACTGCCATCTGAAGGTGTTTCCATGGAAAAAAGGGTAAAAGAAAGCTGTTATGCCACTTCTGAAGTGCCAGTTTCTGAGAGAAAAAGTCTACTTTCTTTTTCCCTTTTTCCCATGGAAACACCTTCCAGCACCAGCAGTGTATGAGAAATAGTTAATCCGAGACTTGTAATTTAGATAGAACTCAGTCAGTGTAGAAAACGACTGATATTATCTATGTACCTGTAATTCAGATAGAACTACACTGAGTATTAGACAACTTCGGTATGCATGATAAGATAGTTATATGCACCTCAGTCGGTGTAGAAAACGACTGAGGTGTTCGGTCTCCATATCCGATCAAGTATCCCTAGGAACTGTATAGTTCCTTTTTTTTACTTCCCCCTACGACATAGTCCACATGACTGTTAGTGGCGCGCGACCTGCAATCCCCTGCTCAACAAGACTGCCGATGAGGGAGTGATAAATTGCGTGGATGAGAGCGAGATTAGAGATAAGCTGAGAAGAACAGTGTTTGAGGTTTATGTCATGAAACTAAGGCCGTGGGTTTTTGCGGGAAAGAAATGGAATTTCTTGAGTCCTAATACGAGTTCTCGAGTGTCGGAAAAACCCGATCCCGAGGGAGGGGGCCGAGACTCAAGCTAACTCCGAGGGACTGTGTAAGTACGAGTAGAGAATAATGAATAGATGTAGAATGGAACTTGTGTAATAGGGATGGTGGGAGGGGAGCTCGAATACGACGCGATTGTACCGAGAACTATGATTAACGGCGCTGCGAGCGCAGTGTGAAACGACTTCGAGTAGGTAAATCTAATACTTACCTGCGAGCGCAGTGTGAGACGACGAGTCGTACATGCTGGCGCTCGCAGGTATAAATCTAATGCTAGACAATGGACGAGGATGACAAAGAGATAATTAATGGCCACCGCAGGGTGGCCTTTGTGTGATAGTGTGACGGGTCGGTGAGTTGATCTTTGTCCGGATTAACCCTGGGCAACTCCCTTCACTTTGCCCGTGTCACTTTAGCTACAAACAAGGACCCCTATGATATTACCTTAGTGTATATTCATATTCTTGCCCCTTCTCATTCAGGCGCTATAGCCAAGTGGTTACGGCGACAGATTAGAATCAGTCAAAATCATCTGTTCCTCTTTGAGGGCGCAGGTTCAAATCCTGCTGGCGTCGTTATACATTGCTTTTTCGCAGAGGAAAAGAATAAGGAAGGACTCGAGGATATGAGTGAGATGATGGCTCGAACTTGGGGGTAAACATCTCAACTCGATCTTAAACAGAAAACAAAGCGAGAAAAAAAGAATTGTGCGCCACACAAATCCCAGAGAATTTCGAATTCGTTGATGTACACCATCTTTGGACAGAGATTTTAACACGAGCTATACTAGATATACAAACGAGAATATTGATTGCAGGATGGCATGTATCTCAGAACTATGCAATGGCACTTAGGAAGTAATAATCACATTGAGGTCATCACTTACCCGTATTTGATACGTCCCTGACGCCTTCGTGAGATACCGGACCCACTTGACGCTTTGGTAATTGCTCTTCTCAAATACCTTGAGGAAGCGCACAATGAGACCCGATGCGGTGAACATGAGGACTTGAAAGTCAACGTCAATGGGTGGTCGCGCCCAAACCTGTCGCGTTGTAGTGCTCGTTAGACTCGCTGTCCCTGTGAATGTGCATTCCGAGCCGCCTTGGATACGTGGTAGTCTGGAAGCAAGGTACCCGTCAAACTCCGAACGGATCCATGGAGGAGTAAGTTTGCTTACTTCCAGACGATGACGTTCTCTGCTGGCACATACTTCGCCTTTCCGTTCGCACTTTTACAGTCCACAGTCGTGGTGTTGAGTGGCGTAGGTATCCGTAGTACCACATTCGTCGCGGAAAGTTTGTTATTAAAGTTAGCTTTGATAGTGACCGTGTATGAGACCTGCGACGTTCCAATCTCATTCACAGTTGGTATAACGCGCAATGGAAGTTTGACGTTCGACGTTGATCGATATCTAATGCGGACATGTTAATACCCAGATCGATTCGTCGGTGCATTGTTACACGTAGTTACGACGTACCGCATTAACTCGAACTCGCCGTCTGGGGGTATAAAGCTAATTGTGCGAGTTGCGTCGAACTCGTCAAGCCGAACACATTGATGGAATCTACAGTCGTCCAGTTCAACGGCATCCCCGATTCCACGGTCACCCTTGTCGATTACGAGCTTATCATTAAGCCCGAATTTACACTCCGGGGTACCAGAGAGGTATGCTCGCATTTGAATGTGACCATCCACGTCGGCTCGTAGGACAGATCCTGTGAATGGAGTGAGAGGGGGGAAAATACTGGAAAATGGTGCAAGTACAAATACCTTTTGCACTCATGGTCAAGTTCACAGTCTCTACAACATCTACAAACGCCTCATTCTTCTTGTACCTAACATCTCCACGCCGCCAACTAGTCGCCCCTGTCGCTTGACTTGTGATTTTTGAAGACTCTTCCTGTGGAACGAGATTCTTTGAGTTGAATGTTAAACACCTTTGTGGAGGCCACACACAGCAGCAATCGCAGACGATACAACGCTTTCTGTCGTAATATATGTCTTAAGTGTGTCAATTTCGCTGTTTTGAGGGTAACCAAAATCATTAATCTCTACCTAACAAGTCAACACTGGACGAACAGATGCATCACAATGGTCACTCACCGTCGATGAGCTCGTAAATCACTACAAAATTGTTCTTGACAGATTCCTCGTCTATCTTGCCAAAGTATGCCTTGGCTATATTAATAAATCGGTAGCAAAACTCGAAGACGAGTGCTGCGTTGGCGTTACTCCTGACCCAACAAATCAGTCATTTCTTGGGATGAGGGAACAAGATGGTGCACTTAGTAACAGCAACTACATAAAGGTTGTTTATGCGGACATGGAAGAAACTTGTTGAGCCCAGGGTGATGATGGGTGACCTTACATCGCTGTTGGAAACGACTTGGATCCGGAAAACGTCAGCGATTGATCGTCTGGATGATACGAGTCAATAAGCATCTGAAGAGGTATATGGCGTGGCCTGGATCACACTTGAAGTCTGTCCGGTACAGTCTTGATATTAGTACCTACATAGGTAGGTGTGAGTGAATCCGTTTGTCATCGGAATCGCGTCGAGTCCAACTCACTTCCCCCTTCTGATTGAATATGAAGAAAGCCTAGAGAACCGTGAGAGGAAGTTTTATGCGGAGCGCGCAGACATACTGATATCATGGTGTTAGAAAGGAGCAGAGCTCAACATGAGTACCGGCTCGCGGTGAGTTATGGAGGAATCCCGAGTCTGATGGGAATTCCATTTTCGGACGACTGTTCTCATTGAACTGACCCTCATGATTGACTCACCATGAGGCAATACCTGCATTTCCAGTTCACCCAGACTTCGAATTTCTTATTCTTACTTCGAATGGGTCCAAAAATAAATACTCTGCGAGTGTTTTCACCCGTGGGATCCCTCGTCCTGTCGGGCCACCCTCGGAGCTATCTACACTAAAGGACTGTACTATACCTCACAGAAATCCAACAAGTCCCGACATGTCTGTGTCCGTCTCCTGGACCCGTCTGCTTCCTACTTTTCTTTGTGCCTTGAACACAGCCCCTGCTTTCGGTAAACTCACGTGGGGCACTACTCAGTATCTGTTTGCATTTGGTGATTCCTACACGACCGATGGTACTATGAATTTGCTATCCTGTAGAGATTGAATGAACATACATTCTGTAGGTTTCAACATCTCCGCTGGTATAAATTCTCCAGTTCCTGAATTTGTAAGTACAATTTGAAGATGAATGGGTCATACGATTGTGGAACCTGATGCTCACAAGACCTCTTCCAACGGACCTAACTGGGTCAATATCCTTGGTATGAACTGTTAAACCAAATACTACTCAATCGTCTACGGTGGCTCGACAGGTGGAACCTACAACCAGACTGACATCAAGGTCTGCACTCTGCCCGGAAATTTTTTAAAACTTGAATAACGACAGGTATTTGATCTTGCTTCTGGTGGTGCCACCATTGATGGAGCACTGGTCCCTCCATTCATGCCTACTGTTCTGTACGGAAACTTTTTGCTCGCGTCTATGACCTCACTGGTGTATTTACAGTTCCATTGTGGACCAAGTCTCACAATTTGAGCAAATCCTCGCTACCAAACCGGTTGGCGCTCAATGGGATAGCTCAAACTCTCTATTTGCGTTCTGGATTGGTATCAACGACATTGTAAGTAGCCTCTGTGTTTTGTCTGAGTTTTTTTACCGCGTCTGAATTACTTGATTAATACAGGGGAATTCTTTCGGCTGGGTATGCTAGACTGTTAATCAAAAGTCTTCTTCGAACCCATCTGTTCTCAGACTAATATTACTGGACACGAGCCGGCATTCTATACAAAACTTTTGTCTCGTTTAGAAAGCCAGGTTCGTCGGTTTACATTATGAACGAAACTTGTTAACTCTCAGCTCAAAGCTTGAAATTCTCTATGGAGAAGGCGCACGCTCCTTCCTCTTCCTAACCGTGCCACCCACCAACCGTGCCCCTCTCTTCCTACAGCAAGGCTCTAAGGTCGTCAAGCGCCTTCACTCTCTAATCATAAACTACAATGCTCAGCTCACCACCATTGTCAAGGACTTTTGGACCAAACATCAGGATCTTGACCAGGTGACAGTCTTTGACACCCAGCCAATCTTCAATACTCTGCTTGATAACGCTAACGCTCTGGGCTTTGTAAACGTCACCGGATGGTGTGATGCATATGAAAATGGAACACTGGAAAAGACCTCACAGATCAAGCCTTGTGCTCCTGTTTCTAGCTACTTGTAAGATTATACTCCTGAATTGTATGGGGCGGGCATCTGACACCGTTTGCACCTACAAGCTGGTTGAATTCTCTGCATCCTCTGTTCACTGTTCATGAGTCGGTGTACCTACTCCTTATGAAGCATATAAAGCTCATGCTGTACTGTTAGTGTTGTCGCCCGTGGCATTTCAACTACCCTCAGTGCCTGATGGGCGAGTGGTAGATTAGCACTGAAAAAAATTGAAAACGATTATAGCATGCCATCATGTTGGATGTATCTTCTACCTGGTGTTTGCTGTACAACAGAAACCTTATCTCTATCATCTGTGGGTCAAGTCAGGATTATTTGAATGATTAATGATTGATCAGTGATTCTCTTTACCACCATCTGAGGACATTGTAGTTATTTCTGCCATTGAAAGCTGTTTCTCGGGATTCCCAAGCTTGACATCACGAGAGACGCAGTGGTCGTGAGATATCGTTCAATGTGGATTAACCGGGTGAAACTTTCGAGTCAATGAGGTGAGCAGGTCAATTGTCATGTCAGCTGTTATCGTTAATGATGACAAGGTCTGAAGGTGCATCCGCATATATCTCGAATGTTCTCTGTCTGAGGGGAACTCAATTAAAAAAGGCTTGATTGTAGGGGATCACTCACCGTGGTCTGGCCTTGTTCCATAGACAGTACGGCACCTGCAACCGAGCATCTTCATCTCAATGTATATCAGACTAGGGCATGGCTGTGTCAAGACCCCATGAATACTTTGCGTCCAGAGAACCTCACGATCAAAAGCAACAGAGATTCATGCATCAGACTTCGATCGTGCCGAGCTGGAAGCAGACGAAAAGTATCCAAACCTCGAGAAAGAGAAGCTCGACACTGTGCTCGATGGACAACATGAATATCATATCTCCCGCGAGACTACATAAGAGGATACAAACCCTCCTGAGGAATGGGACAATGGGACTGAACACTCAACTAGCCCAGGTTTTCAAATTGGTGTACTACGCTGATCACAGGATCTATCTTGATTCTTCGTTGGCCTCCTCTACTCGGACTTTTCTTCGATCCTACGTACTGACTACACGCTTTTACTACAACTGCCATTGTTTACTTCAACCTGTTTCCTGCTTTGCTACAGATGTGATTTTAACGCTCTTAGTGGTGGCTGGTCCGTTCTGTACCAGTATTGTAACGGTCATAGCAGTTGCTCATTTTACTCCAACTGCCATTGTTTACTTCAGCCTATTTCCTTTGCCACAGCTGTGACTTAAGCGTTCTTAGTGGGCGCTGGTCCGTTCTGTACCAGTATTGTAACGGTCATAGCAGTTGCTCATTTGACTCCAACTGCCATTATTTACTTCATCCTGTTTCCTTCGCCACAGCTGTGGTTTTGACATTCTTAGTGGTCGCTTGTCTGTTCTGTATTGGTATTGTAACAGTCACAGCAGTTACTCGACTTTTGTCCATCCATAGTCTCGTATTGAATGGAAGAAGGGGTATCGTGTTTCAGTAGAAGGGGTATCGTGTTTCAGCACGTTCTCATCGGATGAGTCGAGTCCGAGTCGGCGTTGTAGATAA
>JAGGAU010000406.1:0-12838 GCA_017657275.1 Termitomyces sp. T108
GAGTGTGCGTGTAGACTTCGTGCGCGCCAAGTAAGGATTCGCCCAGTGGTCTGAGCCCCCATGGTCAGCGGAACCTGACAACTTGACTTGTTCACTTTGCATTCATGCTTGATTATCACTACAATATTTGTCATTCAAATCTAAAGTATATCCTACAAAAAAATATATATATGTAACTAATTCTATCTACACATTGAAACCTTCAAGATTTCTTGATATACAATATTAACGGTTCTATGAGTTGTATTGTCTGGCAACAAAATCACTTTAATCCTGTTTCCTGATGTGCATCTGGAAAGGACTACATAAAGTTGTCCATGAGAAAACACAGGTGACCTAGGATTCAACCCAACATGTTTGATTGATTGCCCTTGACACTTGTTGATAGTCATTGCAAAACATAGTTGAACTGGAAACTGTCTTCTGTGCAATGGAATAGGCAAATCCTCCTCAGAAGCATCAAGATTAACCTTTAGAATCAAGACAGTAGAACCTACAAACTTGGCATCTCCACTAATAAGCTGGCACTTTAGGACTCTGGACCTGATTTGGGTGACAATCATTCTTGTCCCATTGCAAAGTCCCTTGGTTGAATCCAGATTTCCTTCATTTGGTTATGTATATGGCTAACTCTAGGCTTAGATTAAGTTCTAACCTCACTTTGGATTTGAGGCTGAAATCTAACTTTCAGTTAGAGCTTTAAATCCAGTGATTTAACATTCAAATTTGGTCACAACTTTATTGCATCCAGACATGCCAACTCAAGACTTGAATCCAGCTCTAATCTCACTTTGTTCAGTTATGCTCAAATCCAGCCACATATCTGGTCATGACCTCAGCTTTACTGTAATTCCATAGGCTGAGATCTAGCCAAAATTGTCCTGAAAGGATGTTTTCAGGGCACAGAGACCGATGTTTTGATGTAAATTAAACTCAGACTCAATTTCCAGACTCAGTACCTGTCAGGTTCTGCTGACCACGGGGGCTCAGACCACTGGGCAAATCCTTACTTGGCGCGCACGAAGTCTACACGCACAATCGAAGGGCGGGCGCGGCGGTATGGACCGGGATTGAGGGGACAAAGGAGAAGTTAGAGGGGTCAAGGATGGTCCAGAGGACTGTGGGGGAAACTCCAGGGTCCAGGGACAAGCTCCAGGGCTTGGTGTAAGTCCTGGACGCGAGTGTGTAGTGTGTATAGGGCCGGGGCTCAGGCGTGGGGCTCACTAAGTCCTGGGGCTGAAGATAGGCGGGGAAAGGCAAAGAAGTCGAGACAGGAGGAGAGACTAGACGGGAGGTGAGACAAAGAGGAAAGAAGGGGAAGAAGGCAAAAAACTTAGAGAGGGAGAGGTGGAAGAGGAACTTAGAAAGAGAGGGAGACCGGAGATGAAAAGCAGATAGATTGAGATGAGACGAGACGAGAGATAAAATATGGAGAACGAGTCGAGTCGAGTACAAGATAGAAAAGAACAGAGATATAATAAATGGAAATAGGCTTGGAACGATAACTGACAAACTAGAGACTGGGGAATGGTAATATCAACACTACCGTACCAGATACTATGCTACGGCTTATATACGAGGGGGCTGGCGTGCTCCGGGGTTCAGGTCCGGGCTCCGTGGCAAGTCATGGGGCAGGGGTCCTTGCTGGAGCCCGGGGTTCGTGCAAGGTGTACCGGGGCTCTTGCTGAAGCCCGGGACTGTGCAAGGTCATGCGGCAGATGTCGGTGGCGTAAAGGAACTCACAAAGGAGAGGCCTTGCTTTTGGAGCACGGGAGGTATGGACAATGCGGGGAGGCGAGGAATCGACCAAAGAGGAGGCGTAGGGCGCGGGGTTTGGGCCGAGTGATGCGTGTCGTGATGCGTGATGGCTGCCGGATTGGGAAGGGGAGGCGTTGGGGTCCGCCAAAGATGGGTCGGGGATCGCCGGGGTCGGGCCGGGTGATGGTGTCGATGGCCGGGGGTTGCCGGGTGAGTGCTGATGGTGGCGGACCGGCCGGGGATTGCCGGGGCAGGCGCTGACGGTGGCATGGGCATCCGGGGTTTGCTGGGGTCGGTGCTGATGTGGCGTACACGGGTGGTGATGGGTGTTGATGGCTGTTGAGCCGTTGGGAAAGGCTGGTCCGGGTCCAGGGCTCGTGGAGTTGGCCTGGTGAGGTTGAAGGTACCAGGCTGGGGCTGGTTACCGGCGGTGGTTTGCGGTGTGCCGGCGGTGGTGGCGGATCGTGACAGTACCCTGTAATGTCAAACTAAGCTTGAAAATCTGGAACTCAGCCAAAACTCAGCTTATCTAAAGAGATCTTATCACAGACACACAAAGAGAACTTCTTATCTTATTTGTCAGCACTTAGTCACAATTTGTCAGCCATCAAGTTCACATGGGTCGTCGCATTCTATATTCAAACCAATGGGTTTTTGGCATCCACCGACTTGTTTCACAAGGAAATTGAATGAACCTCCGATACTTGATAAGTGATGGATCTTGGAGGGGGTCATAACCAATAATTTACCTGAAAAGTATAGATTTGGTATAAATGAATTGTTTTCAATGACCCATATGTTTATCAGAAAGTAAATATATTTTCAAAAATCACTGTATTACCACTCAAAAAGAATGAAAAGAGTAATTGTTACCAAAGAATTTCTGCATCTCAGTCAATTACTGCTCATCTAACAACAGAATGCCAAAGAATCCACTCAAAATCATCAAAGTATCTCATGCCTTAAATCAGAGATAGAGCCATGCAAACAAGAACTTCTTGCATGAATATCAAGGAAGGAGAAGATCTCAGATGCTGCTGAGATGTGATTGGATTATGATGGAAACCTGGTTGACAAAGAAAGAGTTGTAGAGCTTCTTGAAAAGGCTTCTGACTATGATCATGGGTTGGCATGAATAAATTCACAACAGAAAAGTGTTGTTGAGTGGCTGAAAGAGCTTGGAGAAGGTTTAAAAGCAAAAGTTGATTAAAAAAGAAAGTGCCATGAGTCTGTGCACCATCAATATTCTGAAGCCAAGATATTGACACTTGACAGGACCTGGGGCATGGTGGCTCAGCTGGCACCATCGTGCTCCTGAGGGGGGGCCATCTCTCCCAAGTGGTTGAGGGTTCAAACCCAGGCTGCGCCCACCTGGACACACTTTAGACACCACGTGGGTTTATTTCAACGCCGCCAGGAAGCCACCACCCCATGTGTTGATTAGGGAGGCTTTGTTGTGCAGGCCGTAAAAATCGGGTGACCAATCAACACGTGACTTTATGAGGCAATGTGACCACTGCACTCCTGTCCAAAACAGGAAAAATAGTTAGGGTTGCCCAGTGGGAAGGAATTGGGAGAGGTCAAACTCGCTAACCAAGCGTGTCCTAGCATGGGTGGGTGGGAAAAGAAGGTGTCAATAGTTCGATCAGGCTGCCGATGCAATGTGTGGTCCATCGGATGGGTCGGCATGGCTGTTGAGGTTGGGGTATGAACTAGGTTTGATCAGCTGTCTAGGGTCTTGCCGGCCTGCGGCAGGTCTGTCACTCAAGTCACCCATGCTGGCTCATACCATCGTGGGTTCCAAATCTCAGGATCGATCTCTGGAAGATACCATCTGGGTGCAGGGGGGGTGATAGTTTGTGGAAGCCTTACTGGGAGTTATGGGATCTGGAAGCTGAATAAGCGTGAGGCCTATATGGTCAGCACCAACCAAACACCGGCAAGCATTGCTGAGAGTAAAAGGGTTAACAGAAATGGGGATGGCACGATAGCAACGGATAAGTCAGGAATTTAATATGGCTAATTACCATACCTTACTATACCGTGGGACCTAGGACACAATAACCCAAGATGTATATTGCGTAAAAATAGGTCTTCATAAATAAATAGTCTCCTCCTCCTCCTCCTCCTACTTGACAGGACCTGAGGATCACAATCTCAAATACAAATATTCTTGGAATGAAAAGTATCCAGCTTGAAGCTCATGCAACCACAGATTTCAGATTGGCTCAAGATGGAGAATGAGCTTTGGAAACAATATGTTGAGGCTTTGAGATGGAGACAGACATGGAATGCAAAGCAAGAAAAGCTGAGCAAAAACCATGAAGTCAATGAGATGCTGGAGTTGTGGGTTTACAAAGCAATGTTGGATGGAATTGACCTTTCTGGGGAAGAACTCAGAGCAAAATGGGATTGGTTCACTGATCTTGCTGGAGTTCCAGATGATGAAAGGATACACTGCAGTAATGGGTGGACTAGAGTGCTTCAAAGCTTGATGTGGTCTTGGAAAAAGGAAGAGTGGAGCTTGACTTGGATTCTACTGGAGGAGCAATGCAAAGGCTTGGATAACAACAATTCTGTATCAGGAATGGTTATTCAATTAAAATGCCAAGTTTTTTTTTTTTTTTTTTTTTTTTTTTTTTTTTTTGGAGTAGCGTTTAAAGTAGCAGGGGGACCGACGCCATAGTTGTCTCCCCCCTGCCCGCTGTGCTGAGCACCCGGGTTTTAAACCGGGTTCATCGAAGTGTCAGCTGGTTCTTTCTCCGCAAGGAAATGCCTTTACGCATAAGTGTGGGGCTCACGGTCCCCCTGGGGGGGTTCATCCTACCCCCAGTCTAAGCCCAGACCTACTACCCACTAAAACCCCGCTCTGCCCTCCTTGAGGGTCCAAGGGTTTCCCCCCTAAGCCCGTGTCTATCCACATATTGGCTACGACGGCGTGTTGTAACGCCTTCTTCCCTAGTTTCAGGTTTGACAGCTTCTGGTCCATAGTTGCTCTATCTTTTATCATCTTTAGCCACCGTTGTGAGACTTCCTTCACACAGTGTGGGGAATTGTCCTTTTGTATTACTCTTTCACATCTAAGGGCCCAGATAAAGCGGGCGGACTCTACTAATACGATTTTTCTGAGGCGTGCACAGCCTGCTTGTTTATCCGTTTGCTGTCCGTGAGGGGCCACACAGCCCAGTATCAGTTTAACCTTGATCCTTGGTAGGTCTTCCCCTGTTGATTTTTCAATGAGATCTCTTGCTAGTTCCCACATGATAGCTTGTCCTGGGCATTCACAGTCTGTCAGGATGTGCTCCATAGTGTCAGGTTCTCCGTCGTGTTTGCAGAACGCCCTATCCTGCAGTTCCTGCAGCATTGATGCTCTATTCCAGTAGGGGCCCACCTTATATGCGTCATGTGCTACTTTCCACAGGAACACCTGGGTAACCTTCGAGAAGTCCTTGCTCCTCATTCCTTTCCATATCATTGAGTCGTCTGGGGTTTTTCCATAGAGGAGCTTTGCCTTTCTCCTTGCCCCTTTGATCATTTTCAGGGTCCTCGCTCTGTTCTGGGGGGCGTTCATTCCCCTAATCATGGTGTATGCCCATGCTTGCGTCATTGTCGCTAGTTTTGCCCCCATCTGGTGGAGTTCTTCTGGGATTGGGGGGAGCACCCATATCTTCTCCTTAGTTAGTGCCTTGTTTGCCTTCACTTTCACTGATTTTTCAAAGTTGGTTTCATTTCTTCCAGACACGTCACGTAGTGCGATGCTCGCTCTGTGCATTTTCAGTCTTCTGAGGACGGTCCTTAAGAGGGCTCCATCCTTCACTCCTACAAAACCTGCATCCTCGTTTGTAGTGACATTGTTGATTAGGAGGTCCATCACCCATCTGGACCTCAGGTCCATCACCAGCGGGGTCTTGGTTCCTACTTTTAGCAAGGTTACCAGGACAACAACAAGCAATGCTGTGGAGTTGGTGTTCACTGCCAGGTTAGCCCACATTTCCGAGCTATCAGTTCTCTCTCCTCCTGGGAAGGTGACCCCAACCCCTACTTTACATCTTTTGCTTCTCCTATCCAAATTACCTGTCACGCCCGCAATGGTCACTTCTACTGCATTTCTCACTCTCCACGGTTGGGAGGGATTGTACTTTTGGTTGCACGTCTTCCCAGCTGTGAAGATTCTGAAAGCGTTGGCCAAGGAGCCTGAGGTTACCATGCACGGGTTGAAATATCGCAGGGGGTTCTCTGTTTCTGCGTTTGCGTTCACATTTTCCCTGGGGAGTGTTTTCCTGGGGTCCCATTTGTCTGGGAGAGTATCCAGCATGTCCGTTGCTCATTTAATGCACCAGCTTGGGTGTAAACACCCTGTAACGTTCTCGATCTCCATGCAGCTTGGGCATTCACACTCAGGGTGATCCTGGTGAAACTTGTCGTGTATCGTTGACGCCAGTTTATACGTGTCGTCTACCGTTCTTAAGTTGTGCTTAGACTTGAGGCATTCCAAGATCTTGCCGCTGTTCATTCTTCTCAGCTTTTGGTCTGCCATGGCATGATACCACATTGGCATACTTAGTACTATTTCCTCACCCATCTCCAGGCCTTCAAGCCTCACATTGAATTCCTTGGCAGTTCTGAAGAGGCTAGTTATGTCTTTGCAATACTCCCCTCGGGCTGACGTGCGGGTCCTCCACGACTGCAGGAACGGGTTTATTTTCACACATTTGTCTACGTTTTCTTCTCCCACAGGGACGTTCATAGCCATCAGTGCATCCGCCATCAGCGCCCAGATTGGGCGTTTGGGGCCGAAACTGAGGTACGACTTAAGCCACATTATGTCTATAGCTTTATTTCTTGTTTTTATATCTATCAGGGATCTGCCTCCCTCGTCGAGCTTCCGGAACAGAGTATGTTCATTTACTAGGGGACTTTTGTCTGCCCACATAAAGTTCCTCACTCTCTTTGCTAGTAGTCTTTCAATGTGCCCCGGCATCCCTTGTACCTGGGTCAGGTACTGGGACATGCCGGCTACGACCATTTGTGCAATGTGTCTTCTCCCCTCCATTGTAGGGTTCCCTTTGCCCCAGTTCTTCAAGCTTTTGTCTATCTTTTCTATTGTGTTGGTCCACGGGGAGCCCTCTTCAACCCTGTTACCAAACCATGCCCCCAGTATGCGGGTGGCAACCCCATCTTCTGCCACATGTATGTCTGGTGGGAGTTCTGGGCCTCCCGGCTTCAGCCATCTTTCTTTGACAACTCCTTTCCTAAACACCTCCATACCCATGGAGATTATCTCAGTCTTCTTCGTATTGAACTTTGCACCTGCCGCTACACACCAGGTGTTAAGGATCTTCTCCAGTTCGGAAAACTCGTCTTCACTGGACAGAAAAACCGTTGTGTCATCTGCAAAAAGGTTTGCGATCAGCTTCTCTGTATGCCCCGGGATTCTGAAACCCTTTAAATTGGAAGCTCGGAAAGATGCTGCCAGGGGCTCAATAGCCAGGTCAAAGAGCAGACAGGAGAGGGGGTCTCCCTGCCTGACCCCTCTCGTAACTTTCCAGGGGGTGCTAAGGTGACCGTTAATCATTATCCTTGTCTCGGCCTTGACGTACAGAGCTTTGATCGTTGCAACAAAGGCCTCTGGGAGGTTGAACGCTTCTAGGGTTCTCCACAGGTATTTGTGGTCTATTTTGTCGTACGCCTTCTCCTGGTCTAATGCAATTATTAGTCCGTTTTCCTTGGTAGCTTCCACGTAGTGCATTATTAGTCGTATCAATTTTGTCTGCTCGGCAATACTTCTTCCGGGTATGAACCCTGCCTGGCTAGGATGAATGAGATCGGAGATTACCTTCATTAGGTGTTCAGCCAGGACTTTCGTGAAGAGCTTATAATCTGTGTTCAGGCAAGTGATTGGCCTGTAGTTTGCAATGTCTGTTTTGTCGTTCTTTTTATACAGAGGACACATCCATCCTTCTGCAAAGTTGGAGCCATCGATTGGGCCAAAAACTCGTATGTCATCGCATACTCTTTGGAGGAGGTCCAGGATATTGAAGGATGAGTCCTTGTGGTTGCCATCTTCCGCTAGCTTTACATCGTTTACATACTGGCCGTTTATTGATTTCCAGAACTCGTATGTTAGTCCATCAATGCCTGGGGCAGAGATGTTCTTTGAGCATTTCAGTGCATCCCTTAGCTTGTCTACTGACACCAGGGCTTCTAGTTCCCTGTTTTGTTCATCATTAGTTGCCGTGGTCAGGTTTCCTAGAACTTTTAGAGTGCATTCTTCTATTTCTTCTTCACTGTGGTTTCCTCGCTGATTCTGAAGTTTGTTGTGGTAGGTCCATGCAATCTCGGCCATCCTTTCCGAGTGGCTTTCAAGGGGGTCATCTCCCTCCAAGGGGGCCCCACTTCTAGGCTTTTTTAAGGTGAAGATCATGTCCTGAGGGCTAGCAATTTTATTCGAAGATGTCCAGTATTTACATACTGTCTCCCCTTCAAGTCTGTTTCTTGTAGCCACTCTGTCGCGTACTTCCATGTGGTTCTGTGCCGCCAGCTTATCCAACTGTTCCATGATGGCCACCATTTTCGCCCCCCTTGTGGGGTCATCTATGTCAGGGTCATCTTGGCATTCTCTCAGTGCTTCCTCTAGCTTTCTCTTCTCCTCCATGTATCTGGGGATCTTTATTTTCTCTCGTTTCTTTGCCATTTCCAGTATCTCATCTTTCCATTTCCTATATATCGACTGCGGGTTCACTAGATCTGATTGTGTCGTCAGGTTCTCCATGCTGGTCAGCGCGTCATGGCCCTTCCTCTTTACGAAGTTCCTGAACATTTCGTCCTTTAGGATGTGGCTCTTAAGGGTCCACCTCCCTCTCCCTACCATTGGAGCGCTCCTGTGTGCGAGGGAGACTGAGACGAGCTGGTGATCTGTGCCCGGGATTCCTGACACTTCGATTTTCCAGTCGCTCGCAGTGCCTCTGTATTCATCTACTAGGTACATTTGATCAAGTCTCGCCATGGTCGAGGATGCATTCTGTATATAGGAATACGCTTGCTTTGTAGTGTGTGTGTCCCTCCATTTGTCTCTCATTCTCAACCTCATCTTAAGGCTGTCTAGTGCCTCAATTGCATCCTCAGGATCTTGTCTCATGGGGATTCGGTCGATCATGTCCTCTGTTACATTGAAATCTCCTGCTAGCATGTCTACTTTAATTCGTGGGTTCCTCCTGAAGAACTCTTCTAGGGACTCCCAAAAGGCTTTACTCTCCCTACCGTTTTCGGGGGATACATTCGGGGCGTAGGTTGCCAGAATCAAGATACTTTCATTTCTATGCCAGTTTGTCGTTATCATTAGGGCTCTACCAGGTATTATTTCTCTTATATTGGCGTTGTCTACATTTGTGATATTCCTATTCAGTACGATTGCTACACCCCCTTTCCCCGTTGGGTTTTCAGGGTCAGCTGAGCTGAATACTTTCAGCCTCCTACCAAAGAGCTTCTCTACCTCTATTCGTCGTTCATCTGAGAGGTGTGCTTCCTGGACCAGAAGGATTCCTAGTTTTTTGTCTCTTACTAGTTGGTTAACGTGATTCCACTTTGTTTCTGATTAGGGTGATCCGGCATTCCTGTACCCCCTAATGTTCAGAGTGCTGATTCTTATTGCGGCTTTGGTGTTTTTCTTGGATCTTACGGTCCCAGACTGAGAAGTGACGGTTACTTGGTTTCCCAACATCCGACCACGGTGTGCTCCTCCGTTGGGTGGTACTGCCCTAGGGCTACCCTCCCCTTCTGATTGCGCACCTCGCGGTCTGGACGCCCCCCTCAGGGGGGTGTGGCCTAGATCCCCAGGCTCACTGTTTGTATCTAAGAACTGGGTCCCCCTCGCCTCATGGGGGTTTCCATTGTCCTGTGGGACAGGCCCACCTCCTAACTCTCCACCATCGGTGTTTAGGATAAGAGCGGTGGCGTACTCCCTATCCTCCCAGGTGGTGGAGAAGCTCGTACCGTTGCCGTGTGTAGTTATATCCGAAAAAGAAGTTTGTTCGTTCATAGTGGTTGATAAGACTTACCGGGGAGCCAACCACACTCTCCTGGGGTGAGATCATTTCCCAAGACCTCAGGGGGGACATTGCTTTGGGGGATCCTGAGACGCACGCGGGCATGCACACGGGGCCTTACAGCTTCAGCAGGACTGCTGCACGGCACCTTCCTCTATTGTTTATAGACTGCCGTTTTGTTGTCGTTAAGACATGAGCATCTGGCTTACATGTACCACCTAAGTGGCCAATATATTTCGGCCTTCCGCTCTAACAGGAAAATCATCCAGGGAGAGTCGGGCCCACCCAGACAGGCCCTGGTAGCGCACAAGAGAAAATGACAAGGAAAAATTAGATTATTTTCGGGGGGTTAAATACCCCCCCTTTTTATGGTACAACTAGTAGTCCTAGTACCCTCTTCCACCCCTTCTTGGGTGTTGTTTGTATCCCCTGTAGCCGCCGCCTCTGCCTTGTCCTCTGCCCCTAGAGGCGAAAGATCCCTCCCCATTGGGCTGTTTGTCGTTGTTGTACATACTCCCAGTGTTATTCGCGGCCTGTAGGGGGGGTTTCGGTCCCATCCATCCTGGGAGGTATAGGAAGGGGCAGTTGGGCGTGTCATGATCTACCGACTTGCAGCTAACACATAGGAGCAAGTCTTTACCAAGTAGTGGTGTACCAAAGCCCATGGTGGCGGTCGGGAATTTGCATTTTCACAGAAGCTTCATTAGTTTTAAGTGATTGGTGTCGTCTAGGCTGGAGTGTTGAAGGTAGAGATTCCAACCACGGAAGTTCCCCCCATTATTCAGGCTCCTACTTACTTCGATGTACTTCACAACCAGGTTCCCCAGTATTTTGCCTATAGCGGACTCCCCGGTTAGTGGGGAAGTCCCCAGAATGAGGTCAACTATTTCCTTCAAGTCTCTGATCTTCTTCCGGATAAGTTTGGCAACTGCTGGTGGACTGTCTTCTGAGTTCTGAAAGGTGAGGCCGTATATCGTGGCTACAAACGACAGGCGAGGGTCGTGAAAGGCTTTGAAAAAGATGGTAATCTCAGGGGTGGATACTACCTCTAGGCTCACTAGATGCTCGACTTGTGGTCCTGTGAGGCCAGATATCAGCATGTGGTATGGGAGGGGGAAACGATCAGAGTCCATGTGTTTTTTCTGCACCGGGAAAGATATGCCCAGGGTTACGTCCCTCTCGATGAGGACTAAACTCTTTATCAGCTCCCTTGTGCGATCCACGGTAGTCAGACTGTTAGGCTCATACTTCGCCCTGAAAGTTCTAGCCCAAAGCCGCGCCCCTGTGACACTGCCCCAAACCTCAGCCTGTGCGTCTGACACATTTTCCCATGGGGAGGAGAAAAGGTGTATCCTTGGCCAGCCCCCATTGGGCCTCGCCGTCCACCTCAGCCCTTTGCTGTTTGTAGTGAAGTGGCCTTCAGTAGAGGTTCTGTCGAAGATCAAGTCTCTTGGCACTGGTAATTTGCCTCTCCCTGTCTGGCGGGTTGAGGAGAGGGGTGCCCGACCATGCCTGCTCTGGCTCATGGGGGGGCATGTCGGGGTCAGGCTCGGAGGTGTGGAGCCCGCGAGAATGTTGTCCCAAGCTTTCCGCGCTGCGGATTGGGGTGAGAATATATTGTCATCAGTGTCAGGGTCGACTGCCATGGCAGTCTTGTTCTGGGTTCCCTCTGGTTCAGTAGGGTGGTGGAGACTGGGCAAAATCGCTGTATATGCGTTCAAGCATCTATCAAGAGCGCCTGCGATCTGGGGTGGGCTTCTAGACGTCAAAAGTGGTGGACCTGATGTGAGCGGGGAAGTGATTTCGTCGCCTGAGGGGATGGTGGCTGAGGCTTGGGTGGACTGTACCGGGGTGGATTTGGGCTTAGGTGAGGGCGACCAATCCACCCTTTCAGGCTGGATATGGGTCAGGGTTGCCTGGGGTACCATATGGGGGGAAAGTGGCTGAGGTATGCCTTTTCGGTGTACAGTCCTTGACCGGGCTGTGGGAAGGGGGACGTTTTGCGTTTTCTGGCTCCTTCATGGTGCGGCATTTGTAAGTAAACCTGAAGTTTTCTTGGGCTCTGGGCGGACCCCTGTTCTGAGTCCCTGCCAGTTCCTCAGGGTTCATATTCTTCCTGCGGTTGATTTTTATCGAGAGTCTCTTTTGGATGTCAGGCTGGGGTTTGGGGAGAGACGGGAATGTTGTCTTGTATGGTGCCATGCCTGGCTCAGGTAGGCCTGGCTCTATTTCCCTGGGAGAGCTCTTGCAGAACTGTGGTAGGGAAATGCTTGTGTCTCGGAGCTTCATAATCTCGTCAAAAGAGGGGGGAGTGTCCCCGATAGACGAGCAGTTACTGAGGTCGCCAGCGTCTGGGATAGTATGGACAGCAGTGGGTGTGTTCATAGTGAGGGTGGGTTTCTTTTTGGTGGTTGTTCAGGCTTTCTGGGGGGTTTATGTGCTTCCAAGACCACCTCGTGTGTTTACCATTGAAGACGAAAAATTTTGACGTCTGTCACCTCATTTTCCGAATATATTAGTCAGTTTCCTGGTGGATCCCGCCAGCGTGTGTGGTCATCTGGGGGGAGGTGTCAGGACGAGCTTGTGCCCCGGGTTTGGATACAGACTTCCAGAGTTATCAAGGCTTCATGGTTGTTTGCTGCGTCCTTCTTGGAGGGGAGGTATTTCTTATTCTTTTCCCAGCCAGAGTTTGGACCCTGGGTGGGGGTTAGCCCTTAACCTGTGTCATCATTCTTAATAAACCCTTTTGCACGGAAAATTTTACTTTTGTGGGTGCCTACCAGGTGTGGCCCATGGTGCGTTGGTCCCTACCCCAACTGGGTTTTGGGGAGGTCAATTGCGCAGAGTTTCATTTCTACTCTTACTATTGAGTAATGCAAGTGGGAGTATGCATATGGGGGGGGGGGGCGGGCTGATCTGCCCCTTTCGGTTTTTCCCTTTTTGGGGAGATACAGAAGGGTTTGTACCTTTTTTTTCAAGGTTTTTTGGTTTTTTAACGTGCCCACTGGGTGGTTACGGATCAAGGGCGCCCCCTT
>JAGGAU010000407.1:0-12789 GCA_017657275.1 Termitomyces sp. T108
GGCTGAAAGTAGTACCAACAGATAGCGTTGAAGAGGTAGAAGCAGTAAAGTAAAAGAATGACAGAAGAAATAAGGAAATGAATGAAAGGAGAATGAAGGAATAAAGAGTGAAAAAGGAAGGGAATGAGGAGTCCCCTGACAGGATGCCAGCACTATTCTGGGCTGCCAGGAGTTGCAGGAGGAGCTCCTCCTGTTCTTCTGGGGTGAGGTACTGGACCTCAAGGCCTAGGGGGCACCTTTGAGCAAAGTGGCTGGGGGCACTGCAGTGTCAGCACAGGAGAGGGAGAGCAGCTCATTGGTCAGAGGTGTCAACGTCCATTGCTCTAGGAGGTAGCGCAGGACACACCAGGAGCATTGCAGGAAGGGGGTCAACTGCCAGGAACATATGAGGTTGAGGGGCCAGAAATAGAAAGTGATTAGTGGGGGCAAGGGCCACTGCCCAGTGAAGGTCACGCCTGAGCTCCATCAACTGCCACTGGTCCTGGGCCACCTGGTACCAAGAGTCCACTTGGTTGTTGGCTGGCCTTTCTTCTGCCAAGTTGTCAATAGGGCAGGCTGCAGCCTTTCCCAAAAGGTGAGGCAGAGCTGCAGGCCATCAGAGTAGTTGGCCTGCTCCATGAGCACCCAAAGCAAGTCAATGTACTTGTCCAGGGACCTCTGGCCTCGGCCATACTGGTCCTTATCTTGTAGGGCCAGTGTGGCAGTCTTGGCTGGATTCCAGGGGAAGAACTCATCCTGGAACTCCTGCTTGAATGTGGTTCAGTCCCCAAATCCTGCTACTCTTCTGGGGTGCTAGAAGACCCTCATGCCACTCATCTAGACTTCATGTACAACAGGACCCATGCAATCTTCAGCTTGTTAAAGAGAAAGTCATCACTGCAGAACTGGATGTAGGTGACACAAAACTGGAGGAAACGCTCCCTAGATGTGTGACCACCATTGTACACATCTGGGAGCACTGAGTGAGGAATGTTAGCATGTCCTGAAGCTGGAGGGACTGGTCTCACAGCAGAGAAGCACCGGACTGGCAAGAGAGAGGGAGAGGATGCAGCTGGGGCTGCAGGGAGGCGCTCAAGGAGCACCTAGAGGGAATCGGAGACGGTTTTGGTGGTTTGACAGAGGGTGGAAAGTTCGGAAGTGTGAAGGGATAAAGAGGTCTGGGTTAGTTGCACCTGTGCTTCTAATTGGAGCAGGTAACTTCAGGCATTGTCCTGTGGGGCTGGGGTGTTCACAGGAGGATCTGGAGGGGCTGGCTGAGACATAGAAACAGAGGGGCTTAAGTCTGGTGAGGAGGCAACAAATAGGGGCCTAAAAGATTGGCAAGCTATAGAGGGCCTCTGAACCAGAGTTAGAAGACTTGTTCTGCTGTAAGGGCAACCTCTGGAGGTTGCGGCTAAGTTACACAACTGGCAGAGGGGAATCCAAAGTGTATTAGAACAGTACCGTACAACAGAAAATATAGCTAATCACCTGGCAGACAGGAATCTGAAGAAAACAAGTCTAAGGACTCCTCTGCCAGTGTGCGGCGCATTAGGTGCAGACATGGAGGCATGAGAACGTACTGTACAGCATGACCATGACTTCCAGAGAAGGTCCTGAGTTCTCCAGACCAGTCTGGGACAGTTCTGGGAGTCCTGGAGGTCCTGGAGGTCCTGAAAAGGAAAGTCCCCTGACCATCTCACTGTTTCAGCGAGAGTTCCTGCATAGGAGTGGTGGGTGCCTTCAACCCCTTGGCTGATTGAGCCACAGATTTGGAAATACCAGTGGAGGTGGCTGTAGGCTGTGCAGGCATAGACAACACCAGGGGTGCTTCTTGTGGCACCAGGCACTGTGCAGTAAGGGCAAGGCCCAGTCACAGTAGGGGCGGTCTGGCCTGCTTGAGCTCACTGCTCATCTCACCCAGTGATAACAACTTGCACTTTGTAGTGCAATTGATCTGCTCCAGTGCTAATACGTGCTGCCTCTTCATAAGCTCAATCTGGTCAAGCAGACCTTCCATGACTATAATTGCAAGATTATCTTGCAGAAACAACGTGGTGGAGAGCACTAGTTGCTCTGCTACCTCCAACCACTGTAGCAACACCTCAGTGCCCATCCCAGGCTGTGCTTGGAGCACAACTTCTCTACTCATTGGCGGTACCACAGCACACACATATGTTGCCAGAGCCTGATAATGGCTCAGTGCTGGCTGGAAGTGACACTTGTGGTGCTCCTCCTGATCTACCTCTATTCTTGCATGGAGAAGTGTTTGATACAGAAGTGGCTCCTCATGGCCTGGATAGACCACCACCACATAATGCTGCTGACTCAGTGCAAATGCTGGTGTGATACATTTTGGTTGATCTGGTGCAGGTCTTTCAGAGTTCTGTAAGCTCTGTCTAGGTTTTGTGGGGCTCCTTGAAGCCATTCTACTACTCAGTCCCACATGTCTACAACATGTCAAGACAAGGAAACAAAGGAGAAAAAACTCTCCAAAGTCTGCTAGGTGAACAAACAGGCACAAACTCCCTGCCACACAGCAGGCAGCACTGGGACTTGCCATGGTAAATACAACTAGCCCACCATCATTCAGACTTAGCTAGATTCTGGCCTCCACGTGCTCTATGTGCATCATGCAAGATGTCAAAGGTGTTTAATGCCCTGCAGCTCCAAATACCAGTCCATCACTGCCAGCAATTTACAATGAGCCAAGGGTTCCCATGTGGTGTCCCCCAGACTCCACCACACCTTGAATTTGAGGTCTCCAGATTGAGTCCATCTATGACCTATCAGGTCATCTACAAACCACTCTTGATCTTTGGCAGTGCCAAAATCATAAGGTTCTGGTATTGTGCAGTTTGGAAACAGTGCATCATTATTTGCTTAGTAAGGTTGCAGGAGCAACACATGGAACTTTGGCATGATTTGTCATGCTTGCAATACAGTTGGCAGCTTGGGCACATAGTTTGAGGTGACCAGCTCAGCCTCCAGGACCTTATAAGGTCTCACCATTCCAGGCACAGCTTACTAGCCCAACCTTTGGGCAGATTCAAGTTCTTGGTGGATAGGTACACTAAACTGCCTTTGTTTATAGCTAGTTCCTTACTTTGGCAGTTATTAGCATGGCACGTCTGAAAGACGTGTGCCTCAATAATTGCATCATGTGCAGATGCCAGATTTGTTAGCACATTCTGCACAAAGTCCTTGATTCCATGGTGAATCACTTTGTCAGTATGAAGTTCTTTAATCATGGATGGCATGTAGCCACTGTTGAGTTCAAAGGGTGCATACCCTGTGGTCTCAGACACACTTGCATTGATTGCAAACTCTACCAGTGGCATGCAATCCACCCAGTCCTTCTGATTAGGATGCACAAATGCTCTGAAGATCTGCACAACATTTTGATCTGTGCATTCTATCTGGCCATCCATCTGTGGATGATATGATGTTGACATGAGCAGCTTTGCTCCAAGCAGCTTATGTAGCTCCTTCCACCATTTGGAAGTAAACTTAGAGTCTTGATCACTTACAATCAAGCTAGGTAGGTCATGGAGGCGTACTATCTCCTTGAGATAGATCCAGGACAGTTTCAATGCTGTTGTCATTGTTTTTACTGGAATAAGATAGACCATGCTGGTCATGCAGCAAATTACTACTCAGAGGTAGTTGAAGCCACATGATTCAGGAAATGGTCCAATGAAGTCCATTCCAATAGAGTCCCAGGGTTTTACTGGGACAGAAAGTAAATGTAGCTTCCCAGCTGGTTTGTGGTTTGAAGTTTTCAAACATTGACATGACTCACATGTTGCACAAAATTGGCTTGTGTCCTTGGCCATTTGTGGCCACCAGTATGATTGATGCACATATTCAAGTGTCTTCTAATACCCAAAGTGCCCAACAATAGTATGGACTTGGTCCAGTATCATTGTAATCAACAATCTTTCCCATAGAATGCATAGCACCTTCACCCCTGCTGGGCTCATTGGATAAATGAGCTGCTGCTCAATTGCAAAGTGTGGATGCTCCTTGGGTTTGTTGAGTATCTCAACAAACATGGTATCCTTAGAATATCTGTGCTAGATACAGGCATGCAATTGCACGTCAGACAAATTGACAGGTCTAGGACCAGGGCTAGAATTACCTAGCACCTGTGTAACTGTCAGATTGTACTCCTGGGCCAATAAGTCTTGTACCAGCCACACATTGGCTGGCTGAGCATCAACAAGACCTTGAGCTTCAAGGTCTTGGGCCTTGGTTTGCTCTTTGAGCTGCTTGCTATGGCACAATTTGTGAGCCTGCATGGCTTGAATCTCAACATGCTGTTCTGCTATTTCTTGAAACCAATGCAAGAGCAAATCTTCACCCTCAGGATCAATTCTCTTGTCTGCCTGGACAAAATCATAGACTTCATGAATATCTTCAGGAGTGCCACTTTTGAAATACCGCAATAAACAGTCTGTGACTTTGTTCAGTTCTCCTTTGACATAAGTTATGTCAAATTGATAGTGCGACATATAGTCAATCCATCGACACTGTTGTGAGGACAAGTGCATTTGAGTCTTGAAAAACTCTAATGCTTTATGATCCATTATGATATGGATCTTATATCCCATCAGTTTATCCTCCTATTTCAGGAGGGCTTCCAAGATAGCAAGTGTCTCCAACTCATGTACTACATAGTTCTGTTGTGCAGTTGTAAACTTGTGTGACATGAAGCCTGCAGGTCTTTCCTTGGCCAAACATGGCCCCTACGCCCATTTTTGATGTGTTGCAAATGAGCCATACTGGCTTGTTAAAACACGGATCAATTGGACAAATAATTGGTGTCTTAGTACAGATTTGTTTAATCATCTTGAAGCACCGCTTGTCAGGTTCCACTGACCACGGGGGCTCAGACTACTGGGCGATTCCTTATGTGGTGGATGCAAAGTCTACTTGCGGGTGGTGTTGTCTGAGCATGGGAGTTCAAACCGGTGTCAGGGGCTGAGTACATATGGGGTAGTGTTAAGCAGGCACTACAAGGGCAGAAGGAGAGGCTCTGGGGTTGAGGAGCAGGCTCTGGGGTCAAGAAAAAAGTCCTGGGGGTTAGAGACAAGCTTCGGAGCTGAGGGCGAGTTCCGGGGTCAGCTCCAGAATTGGGTTTGGTGGGGGAAAACGCAAATTAGGTTAGGCGGAGGCCTAATGGGAAAGAGTAGACAAGGAAAAATAGGGGAAGAGGGAACAGAGGTCAGAGAAGAAGGGGCAAGACTCAGAGGTAGAAACTGGAGGAAAGGGAAAGGAAGAGATTGCAGAATAGGTAATAAGGGAAGTAGAAATAAAGGAAGAGACTAGATAAGAGCAGAATAGTGAACCAGAGGTGAGACAAGTTGACAAGACAATGGCTAGAGATGTGAGGAGACGAGGCAGACAAGTATGGGACATAGGTAATATCAACACTACCCTAATGAGTACCTGTGGGGGCCCTATATACTAACTACAGGTCTAAGGATTGGTCTAGGGACATAGGAAGTTGTGGAGGTCACTGTGGATGTTGGGTAGTGTGCAGCGGCTGTGCTGCTGTCCTGAGAGCCATGGCGGCGCTGCGCAGGAGAAAACATAGCACCATGGGGCGCAGTGAGGCAGAACATGGGACTGGTGCTTTGTGAGGTGAGACACGTGGTGCCAGTGGTGCCTGGTACATGGAATGTTGCATGGTGATGCGTAGAATGATGCGTGGTAATGCGTGATGCATTGACTGATGCGTGTGGTGTCTGGTCACGTTCCAGGGCCACTCAGAGTTATTGGTGATGTCTGGGGCAGGGATTGCCAGTTGATTGGGGGTGATGGCTGTGCCAGGGGTCAGTGATGTCTGGGGTTGGAGACTGCTGGCAATCGGAGTGATTGCTGTGGAGTTGCTGGCAGTTGGAGTGATGGCCTGGGGTTGGCTGGGTCCTCCCAGGGGTCGGGTCATGTGAGTGGCCTTTGGGGCTGTGCAAGGTCCGGGGGTTTGGCCTGGGGGTGGGGTCGTGATACCGCTGATGCAGCAGTCACCAATGAAACAGAGACCTGTTTTGGGTCATGGCCATGAGAGGACCTGTGTAAGTGGTTACATCTGGTAAAAAATTACCAATATAGTTCACCAATCCAACAAATCATTGGATGTCATTGTAGTTACGTGGTGTTTGCCACTCTCAAATATGGTCGAGTTTATTAGAATCTGGGTGAATACCCTGCATGTCTATAACATGCCCTAAACAATCTATACTCTGTGTGTACAATTTGCACTTCTTCCATTTGAGGTACAGGCTCTCCTTGCACAGTCGTTTGAATACAATGCATAAGTGCTGCTTGTGTTCCTCTATGGAGTCTGAGAATATAAAAATGTTGTCTAGATAGATGTGCATAAACCTTCTGATAACATCTCGGAATATTGAGGTCATTAACCTCTGAAATGTAGCTGGCGCATTGCAGTTGCTAATCTGCATAATATTACGACAAATGTCTCCATCAGGGACATGAACACCATCTTCAGGATGTCATCCACGCATATACATACTTGCTCATATGCATCCATCAGGTCAATCTTTGACCTGTACCTGGTCTTTGTGACATCTTTGTGAATCACTTCCTGATCAGGAAGTGGCATTACATCCTTAATGGTGTTGTTGTTGCACTGTTGTGCATCCAATGCAGTTCATAGTGTCCCATCTTTCTTGGGAATGCACAACAGTGGTGCAGCTTGCATTGCTTGTCATGGTTCCCACCACTTGGCGTTGATATAGCAATTCATTTTTTCATGAAGCTGGTCCTGTAGTGCTTGCAGACAGTGAGGAAGATAGTACTTGTACTGCTCAGTCCCATCTATGAGATTGATCTCATGATTCACTTCTCTCCATGAGCAAAGCTCTTCCTTCATTCCATTAACAATATCTATGAATTCATGCTGCCATTGCTGGCACAATCGTGGTATGTCCTCATTCCATAGGCCATTAGCCTTGGTTTTCCCTTTGTCTACACGCTTACAGCACAACAGAACTTCAGGTTTGAATTGTTCTCTGAGTGCACACAAGTGCGCTTCCTCAGTGTCCTTCATTCTCAACCTCAGTGGAGGCTTTGTTACTGTTGACTTTGTTGACCACTGCATGCTTTTTGCTTCCAGCAAGCATCCATCAAATGCTACTTCCAATGGTCATGATATTTCATCAGCAACAGGTTGGCAATATACTTTTCCAGTGGGTCAACACCACCCAGCCCACCTCTGTGCCACCATTGAAGCTACTACCTTGTTCCACTTCAGTGGCATATGCGGGTTGTAAGTCCACTGCATGTCCAGTGGTGGCACTGATCAATCCCACAAGAATCTTACACTATCAGTCGTTTTTGCTGTGCTCATGGCACTCTGTTGTTGAACTTTGATCTTATCCATTACAAGGTCCTCCACCTTTACTCTGGAGCTTGTCGGTTGACACTCCAATGATTTTTGTATTACTCATTCTGCACTAATATTGTCAGGTAGACAGGCCTTGTCAGGCTCAGTTGGCTGGTCCAACCCATCCCCCCTTTCCAGAGTTCCTTGAAACTTTATGCCTCAAGATCATGAACATGTCTGCCAGTAAGCTAGCTATTGGAGCCAGTTTCTCGTCAACTTCCTCCACTATTGTGATCTTGCAACCTTTTAGTCAGTTGTGATCCCCACAACACTTCTTGGTGGCCCGATACTGTCATAGACAACCATCTGTGTCTGCAAGGACAACTCTTTCCACCCTCAATGGTATTTTGTTGACAATAACTTTGTTATTTACAAAGTCAAGATTGACTTTGTGCTTATGCATAAACGGTGTACTAATAATCATGTTATAGCAATTGAAATTTGCTATGTCCACATATTCCTTTATTGGTGGTTCTAACATTTTAATCTTGACCTCCATGCCAAATTGTACCATAGTGTGACTCCCCACAGTCCCCAGCTGGAGCATGAGTGGCTCCATGAGCTCATGAACATGTATAGCATTCACATGCGCAAACTGGGGTGTAATGCTTGTAGTGGTACTCCCTGAGTCCCACAACATCCATGCTTGGTGTCTATTGACCTCTACATAGGTCACTAGGCACTCCTTCTCCTGAGGAGTATAACAAGGTCTCTGCAGCTTGTCAGCTGCCTTCTGCAGTGTCATGCATTGCATACAGACATGTTGATCTCCCTGATGCTCTGTTAGAGCAAACAGATGCTCATCCTCATCATTATGAGCATAGTAATTGTTGTCATATATGTCTACTGCAACATATTCATCCATCAATTTGTATGCTTTCCACGTCATCCACTGCAGACTGCTCCTCTACCTGTTGAAGAACTTCCTCATCTTCAACAAGTTTGTCACAGTCTGCCTCAATGTCACTTCCTGCAACGCTTTCCGCTGCCACTGTATGGGCAGCCTATACTTGCACTCTCAGCGCCTTGCAATCCTTAGAGTAGTGGCTGGTATGGCCACAGTTGTAGCACTGTGATACCCCACCAGTTGGCTTGTATCCTGCATTGCTGCTGCCAAAGGTGGCTTTGGGAGGAACCACTCTTGATGGCATATTCCATGTTGCCTTTGGTGCAGGCTGGTCCAGTCCAGGCCCATACTAGGCATCCTTAGCCACTGGTATATTACCAGCTTGTCCTGGTCCAGGATTGTGCTCTACAGGCAGGGTACATCGTACTACAAACTGTGGGTTGCAGTTTTGTTCCATCTTGGAATGCTTTGCCAGGAACGTTCCAGCCTTGACAGGTTGGCAACTCCCTGTAGCGTGGCAAGAGCTGCACTAATCATAGTGTGTGGCAGTCCATGCAGACTGCTTGTAGTATATAGTGTATGCCAGGAACTTGGTCACAGTGTTGACCTCTGGCAACAAGTTATTGTTGCATATAAGCGCACAACACATTTTCACAGGTATTCCATCCAGGAATGTTTCCCAGATGGTAAACTCATCTAGATATATGGCCATGTTTTGAGCATGGCCCACAAGCTCATCATAAAAGGTTTGGATGCCCATTTGGGCATTGTATACAGCTGTTCTAAAGGCTTCACAAGCCTCCTGCATAGTTGCCATGTTCACAAAGCAGTTATACAACCCAATAAGGACCTCCTTGAAGGTCCAGTCATGTTTGTCCCAATTTGTGTGCAGGACATGACTGCAGAACCAGTTTTGCACCTTGCTGTCAATGAATTCATGGGGCACAAATATGTGCTCCTGATCCATGTCATCTCCACCATAGCAGCATGCTGCTAAATGGTAGCAGATGTCTATGGCCCAGTCCTCTAACTGGGAGAACTTATGTCCTCCAGCATATGCCTTGATATGCTTTCCTTCAGCTTTATGGGGTTGTACCCCATCCAGACACTTGAATCTGACTCCTAGAGAGTCATTGACTAAGCGATCAGGCAGTCATGCATATGATCCATATAGATCTTGACTGCCTTGTTTATTCCAGGCGTGCTTGCATGCAGATCATGAGGAGAGGGCAATGACCATGCCCTTATAGCTGAGTATTGGAGCTCTATAGTCCTGCATTTGAGACATGGACCTTGTGACGCTCAGGGTACTGGTGGTTTTGGTCAATGACTAGGAGTTCTATGATTGTCTTGACAATCTCTTTCATCCCAGTTGTTATTGTGATGACCCTGTCCACGGTTGCTGTGGTAGTCATTGTCACCACTTTCATCTCCCAGATCCTTGTCTGGTTCACCAGTCCTCACAACAAATTGTTGCCTCATATCATCTATGGGTGTGATGCCTTCACACCCCTCAAAAACAATACCTTGGTTGTCTATTAATGACTCTCCTCAATCCTGCAAGTCTTGGTTGCAGATGCTTTGATAATTAACATGGTCATTCCAGTTGTCCACTAGGTGGACTCATCCCACAACGTGTTGTGGTGTCACTGGTTCTTTGGGAACGCATTTCTCACATCCCTCTTTCTTAATTGTGACACATCAACAAGGTGCCCTATTCTCAGGCAGGTCTTCCACCTCCTCATCACCAGCAGGGTGGGATGTTTCTGTCTCTACCTCTGATAATGCCTGATGAGGCATTCTGCTGGTATTAGCTTTCTGTTGTGCAGCATTCTGATGCTTCTCATAGTCCTGCTAGAACTCATTCACCTGTCTAGGCACATTCAGAATATCTATTGCTTCCGCAATATCTGGTGCTTGTTGATGCAGTACTGCGTCATAGTCTACCAACTCAGCCAGTGTGGCTGTTGACATTGCTGTCCCTCAGGCTAGCTTACGCTTTATGTACTCATTGAGCTCAAGCTCAAAAATGTGAGTAAAAAGTTTGATGTATTCAGTCAAATCACTCCTAGGTATACACTGGCCTCTATCAGCCAGTAATTGTAAATGCTTTACAACATAAAGCTGTAGACACTTTTGCATTGATTCTTTTGTGACAATTGGAAAACGGTCCAGTACCAGCTGAAGCTGGACTGACAAGGTCAACAGCAACCTTCCACCCTCCTCTTCATCTGAGGAGTCCAGTTCAGACACTACGTCTTGAACTTTTCCAGGGCTCTTGCACTGGCCTCCCCACAATTGAAGGTGCTGTAGGTGCCTCTTTTCTCACTCTCTCCATCTGCCCAGTCTCTGTGGCCAAAATCACTCCCTGTGGGGTTGTCATCTGATTTGACAACGCTTTCTGTCCTCACTTAGCCCCTTGTTCAGGCTGCATTGTCCTGAGTGGAGTACTATGTGCTAGCATGCTTCCCTGCGTAGTGTCCACATATGGACTAGATCCACCCATTGCCCCTGCTGAAAGCATAGTGTTCTCAGGCAAATTCAGATAGATCAACAATGCTAGATTTGTTGCTGGAAGCAACATCCCTGATGTGAACGATTTATCCCCTGGTCTAGAACCAGGGTTCAAGATCAATTTCATCTGAGATATGGATAGGCCATCCAGCATTCCCAAGCTCTTGCTCATATTGAGCATCACTTTGTCATCCTGTTTTGGTGGGGGCTGGTATTTCAACGCTGAAGGTGTCTCAGGGGGTTTAGAGCCAATTGCTGGCTCTGAGGAACCTGGTGGTTGCTGAGAAGGATCAAGGGGAGGGAAGTCCTTAGACATCGGACAAAGTTGCTAAGGTGAAGCTGGTGCCAATGAACTGTCAGAAGTACAGGATTGCTTTGTGATGTTCCCATGGTTCCAAGGCTTCTGATTGAGGAACTTGGCCACTGCTGATAAGATAGGAGGGGATCTAATCAGGGTTCCAGATAATCTTGATACCAAATAAGGTTGCTAAAATTAGCCTTAGTGTGCCCAGCCCAGCTAAGTACTTATCAGCAGTACCTCCCTTATCCTCAAAACTATAACCATAGAATTATTATCTGTGTATAACAGAGCCTCACTTGAAGACAACGCATCAAATAAAACATTGGCTTTCATCTCAAAAAGGGGTAAGCATTTGAGTAGGAGCAAGAATAATAATTGAGGCATGAAGAAGAAGAAGCCCAAACACAAGCCAAAGCCAGAATACACTTGTCACAATTGTGGTAAGAAAGGCCATTGGAGTCCAAAGTGCGCTAAAGCCAAGAAATTAAAAGAGACTGGAAATTCCAATATCTCAGTCTCTAATGCTATAAATGGCACTTGCAAAATTGGTGTAATGGAGCAATGTTAGGGGACTTTCTTTTTGGGGACCTCCAGGACCCCTGGACCATCCCAGAGCAGTCCGGACCTTTTCTAGGGTTAGGGTTTAGTCATGGTCATGCTGTACAGTACGTTTCCATGCCTCCATGCCTGCACCTGATGCGCCACACACTGGCAGAAGAGTCCTTAGACTTGTTCTCTTTGGATTCCCCTCTGCCAGGTAATTAGCTACACTCCCTGTTGTATAGTACCATTCTAATACACTTTGGATTTCCCTCTGCCAGTTGTGTGACTTAGCCACAACCTCTGGAGGTTGCTTTTACAGCAGAACAAGTCTCCTAACTCTGGTCTGGAGGCCCCCTATAGCTTGCCAATCTTCTAGGCCCCTATCCGTTGCCTCCCCACCAGACTTAAGCCCCTCTGTTTTTATGTCTCAGCCAGCCCCTCCAGATCCTCCCACAGACACCCCAGTCCAACAGGACAATGCCTGGAGTCACCTGCTCCAATTAGAAGCACAGGTGCAACTAACTCAGACCTCTCTATCTCTTCACACTTCCAAACTTTCCACCCTCTGTCAAACCACCAAAACCATCTCCAATTCCCTCCAGGTGCTCTTCAAGCGCCTCTCCACAGCCCCGGCTGCACCCTCTCCTTCTCCCTCGCCAGTCCCATGCTTCCCTGCTGCGAGAGCAGCCTCTCCAGCTCTAGGACATGCCAACATTCCCTACTCAGCACTCCTAGACACGTACAATGGTGACTGCGCATCCAGAGAGCGTTTCCTCCAATCTTGTGTCACCTACATCTAGCTCTGCAGTAACAACTTCCTTTCTGATGAGCTGAAGATTGTGTGGGTCCTGTTGTACATGAAGTCTGGATGAGCAGCAACCTACATAATGAGAGTTTTCCAGTGCCTCAGAGGAGTCGCAGGATTTGGAAACTGGGCCATGTTTGAACAGGAGTTCCGGGATGAGTTCTTCCCCTGGAACCCAGCCAAGACCACTGCACTGGCCCTATGAGACAAGGATCAGTATGGCTAAGGCAAGAGGTCTCTGGACAAGTACATCAACTTGTTTCAGGTGCTCATAGAGCAGGCCAACTACCCTGATGGCCTGCAGCTCTGCCTCACCTTCCAGGAAGAACTGCAGCCTGCCCTGATGGATCGGATTGACAACTTGGCAGAAGGAAGGCCAGCTGACGACTGAG